>PVKC010035479.1:0-13461 GCA_004027635.1 Crocidura indochinensis | reverse complement strand
GGCATCCTCCTGCCTCTGAGCTTGCTTCAGGTGATGAGAAATGAGAGCAGTCACAGCCATGAACAAACTTTACTGAGGTGAAAGAAAAAGTTCCTTTCTTAGACTGCCTCTGCAGGGCCTTGAGGCCCCACCTTCACAAAACATTTTCATCTGCTAATTAAACCCAGGGTGCTTGATTTCTTAATAATAGATTTTCACAGGTAAAGAAGAAAAAGGGTAGGATTGGGGAGGGGGAATTTCTGAAAAGAAAAAAAAAGACAAGTTCACCTTCTTCCCTGAGTCTTGTTCTAAAGACATGAGGCAGGTAAGAACTGGTAGTTCCCTCTACACTGCAATGCATCTTCAAACCCACTCAGACCATTGGAAGTTGACGACTCTGAAAATTATAAATGCTTATGATTTCCATATATATATATATATATATCTTTCAGAGCATTAAACTGTCTCCTTTTTTACAGTATGGTTTCCATTTTGGAATAAGAAGGCATATTCCACAATAGCTCCACTTATGGCTTCACCCTAACATAGTAATTTAGACATTTGCTCCTGTGAATAAATTTTCTTCCATAGCAGATTTCTCATTTTCCACTTTTCAAAAAAATGAAAATGCCTTAGTTGTAAATAAAATTATAATTTTCCCAGAATTTCATGAAAAGTGCCTTTTGGGATGTCTTAAATCTGTGTTCTTCTACCTTCTTACACCTGTAGACTGGGTGACAGACCAGTAGCTCTATGCCTGCGATTGAACCTGGGCTGACTGTGTGCAGGGCAAGCACACTTCCTTGCTGCCACTTCCTCTTTGGCCCATGCAAAGAAAATTTTTATTTACAACCATAGAGGCCTGATTTCTAAAGCTTAGGTAACTTTGTTATTTCACAGACTAGATAGGTAAGAAAAATATGGTCTGTTTCAGGATACAGAGCCTGTCCTAGGGAGAAACTCTGAAACTCTGGACTCTAGTCCTGAGTCTGTCAACACCCCACTCACCTAGGAGCACATTCATGAACTTCTACACTCTCGAGAAGAAAGAGTGAACATCACTCACACGTTGAGGAGGGATGCCAATCAACTCATGCTGAGGTTCTATTTTGAAAGATTTCTTTTAAAATTTACCTATCTGTATTTAATAAAATTTTTTCTTTCAGAAATTAATGGTATGACTTTATGAAAACAGTATATATATATATACTGTTAGTGCAGAACATTTATAATATCATTATTCTACCCATGTATGCAGCTATGGTCAGGAAGCTAGGGACCAACCCCCCAACCATCTTGCTGCAAAAGGCAGACCTAATTCCCAGCCCTCAAAGTTGTCAACTATCAGCTGGCTCAGGCTAGAATAGAAAGAGACCTCCCAGTAAACTTGCAGCCATTTCATGAATGTCTCCACTCTCATGAATAATCTGAAAATAACTTGTGAGGCTTATCATCAACTTCACAGACTTCTAGGGGTGGGGAATCCTGGATTCTCAGCTCTGAGTAAGACCAGCTGTCAAGTTCCATCTCAAGATCTCACCATTCTGAGCACAAAAATGAGGCTCCATAACCCAGTACCAGTCCCCCGTGGCCAGTCTTCTGACCACTCCAATGATAAAAACGCCCCTCCAATTGCTCCCACTTACACACATGTCCTCTTTCAATAAGACCTAATTATGTCTACAGCTAAACTGGATATGTATACTGATAATTCAATTGCTGCAATGAACATCTCCCTCCATGCTTCAGAGATTGGGTTTAAATGCTTTTTTTGATTACTAATTATTTTCTAAGTGAGTTTAATGCTTATGAAAGCTACTGGGACACAGGCCTGAGAGTGAACATTCAGTGGATTTGACAAGCAGGTTTCACAGAGCTCTCAGGGACATTCACTGCAAGCTTGCTACCTGAGGATCTCAATCTGGAAAAGCTTATTTTGTGAGGTTGAAGCAAATCTAGTTTTACTATTTTACCTTCTGTTACCAGCTAGTGGGGAATCTTAAATCCGAGAGCGGTCCTGCTGAAATAATGGCAGATGTATTGTGTGGTGTATCTGCCCAATTGCTGATTTCAAATGAAATGCACATGGCCACCGACAGAATGAAAATGGACAGAAACAAAGCTATTATGAACTTGTGATGGAAGCAAGAGCTTCGACATGTTTTTAATCTCTTAACTTTAAAGAACTCACTTTGGTGCAATTTGGTGGGTTACTATAATCTCCCCCAAAGTTGCTGTAAATCCAGTCATGCTTTTGCATCCTTCTTTCAGGCTCTTTGGTTCTTAGCAACATGTAAGTGCCCCAATGGGATGGGCAGAGGCTCATTAGCTGCTTAGAGATTTAGAACTATTAAGCAATCTCAGGTAAAGACATTGCTTAGACTTTTCCAGAGAAAATCAATTCATCAAATTCCTCTCCTGCCTACATTCTACTGTATGCTTGATTGCTCTTAAAAGGAAAAAAAAAAAAAAAAACAACGAACCTTGTTTCCTCCACCTGGGGGTAACTACAGTTCACTCAGCAACCCCTGATTCATTGACCATATTATTGGGAACTGTGCAGGAGGCTGACTTATTTCTGCTGGGAAGATTGGGTTGTGTGAATTGTGTGCTCATTATTTACCAGGCTGGAGGCAGATTCTGATTCCCTTAGGAGCAGCCTAACACTAATGGCATCAGGTTTGCTATGGGAGAATATGTATTTCTTCTAATTATGTGGTCAATGGCCTGAAGATCTCGCTGTTCAGAGAAAGTGGCAAGTCCTTGGACACTTTAAATTAGATGATCAATAAGTTGATGATGTCTTAGATGGAGGGTCAAAAACTAAATCAGTAAAATGTGGTGCTATGGTCAGAATGCACAACTCATACATAAAAATCTTTCACTACTTCTAGTAAGTGTTCCCCTATGAAACAAAGTCAGTCTTTTTCATTGTTACTCTTCAAAATACATATAATAATCTTTCCCTTTTGACAAGAATACCTAAGAATGGTTAGGAAGGCAACAGTTATTATAATACATAATCTTCTAATCAACTCAAAAGCCAGACTAAGTTTATTGAATTTGGAGTTCTGAACTTTGACTAAGACTATACTTATGTTAACACTGGGCCTATAGAACCAGGATGTTTAAATCTTCTTCTAGCTTTGATAATAAAGTGGAGAGATGTTTTCTTTGGCTTTTTTTCCTTCCTTCTTTCTTACATATAAGCCTTCCTAAATCTAAATCACAAAATTACAATTTATCCACTTGTAATATATGAATCAATGTTTTCTGGTGTAGTCAGAGAGTCATTAGACATTTCCACATTCACAAATGATATTCTACATCTAGTAGGCCTGAATCTTATTCCCCTTCAATTTCATCCCAATTCTAGACCTATGCTATCATTAATCTACTTCCTATTTCTCTGCCTTTGTTGACTCTGAACTCTTCACAGATGTGACCATACTCTGGTCTTTCTGATTTTTTTTTTCCAGTGATCGTGTTGCCTTCCAGATGCATCCATGTTATAGGTATGTCTGTGCTCCACTCCTTTTTTAATGTAGAATAGTATTCCTTTACAGGGATACAAAATACACCATACTGTACTTGCCCATTCATAAGTTTATAAATAACACTGCTTTTCTAATATGTAAATATCTTCCTCTCACTCATATAATGGTATTCATATTCATACAGAAACAATAAGAGGGCTAGGAAGACCAGTACATGGTAGGAAGATTGCCACAAAGAGCAGGGGAGTACATTGGAATCACAATATCAACAGTAGTTTAGAAATAATCCGTCTGGATAAAAACTGGGTTCTGCAAGGAGATTAAGTGATATGCATGATACCCTTTCATCAACAATACTGCAAAAATACAATCTCTAAAAGAATAACAAAGAAGAGAAAGGAAAAATATCTGCTACAGAGACAGGGAGGTTAGAAGGGAAAATGAGAACATGGCTGGCACTAGTAATGGGATTGGTGTTGTACATTGTATGACAGAAATTTAATCATGAAAAATTTTGCAACTCTGCAATGATTACTCAACGGGGATTCAATTAAAGGACTTAATAAGAAAATAAGACCATTATTTGAAAAATAAAAATATTCTTTCTCTCAGTTCACTTATACCTATTTCTATGACTATTTTTCATTTATAAGCACAGATAAAATAGTGATTTCATTTTTACATAAGACAAAGTATAGACTGAAAGTGGATTAAAGGTAACTGAAGATCTTGTCTTGTATGGATAATAATAAAATAAATTGCATATCATTGAGTGCATGGTGAAATAAGTATTGTGGATTCTAGGAATGAAGTAAAACATTTCCTAAAATAAATTCTACGATCTAGTGTGGGCGTATGGATGCAATGGCATTACTGCATGAGGTGGATAAACAGGGACAGTGAGTTTTCCAGTACCTTTTTAGGACCTCTGAAGGCAACATAAGAAAGGTAATATCTGTTAGTTATTCGCCTGACAGCTTCTGTGTCTTATACATCACCCTGAAAACCTAGAAAAGCATTTGGTAGAACTAAAATGAAGAAACACTCATTAAATGACCACATATCTAAGACTCCGGTATTCCTATGAAAATGATTAAATATACTCTTCTACAAGGATTTCATAGCAAATGTCCTAATGGCCAACCCCCTTCAGATTACTGCTGAGAAGGAACATTTCTGATTCCTAGAAATCCTTAAAATGAATGTTTCAGTGTGGAGCACATGTCTAAATGCAAATGCCAATCAGATCATAATAATTTGTTGAATATTAACTATGTGAAGGCCTTGATTTTTTTTTTTGTGGGGGGAGAAAGACAAAGCTGAGGATTAGAGCAGCTATAATAAAGTTAGGGAAGAAAGGACAAGACACAGATTGGAATTAAGTAGAGACAGATGCTCTGAGGGAAAAAAATCAATGAGAATTGGGGAGGGAGGAAAGAGACCAGTAGCTGCTTTTCTATATAGGGTGCCTGGGGAAAGCTACTCTATAAGGTCCAGATATGAACCTAGACTGAAGTTAAGAACAAGGTATATTTCTAGAGATCCAGCATTCCATGAACAGTGAGTGTCAAGATCTCAAGCAAGAATAAAACTTTTGATATCAACAATCATAGAGAAAACAGTGGAAACAAGAACTATCTGAGTTGACACTTGTGTGGGATCATAGAGAATTTCTCAACCAGATTATAAGAGTGTAAAGGGTAAAGGATTTGAACCATCCTGAGTGCCATGATGCACCTTGTAATGCAAGATTACTTTCACTGTCATGAGGATGAGAGTACAGGCAGACTTAAGTATCTGACAAAAGTACATATCTAGTGGTGGTACCAGTAGGAACTACCAATTATGCTCTGTGTAATCACACTCTATATTAACACAAAGATGAAACTACATTTCTTCAAATACATTTCATTATTGAGAAATCTGAAAACTAAAGATGAAAGCAAGGGAATAAAAGTGCAAGAAAAGTAGTGAGAGCTCCAGAGAGTAAGATATGGCAGACAACTATATAAGATATTATGGGGAAAAGGATAGAAGTGTGAACCATGGAGACAATAGATAATGAGCAGGTAGAGTACACAATTTTTTTTTGACAAAGGCATGTCGTGTATGAACTATCTAATGAAGTAATGCAAATCATAGCTTAGCACAGAGCTTTAGTTTGAGAAAAAGAAAAAAATGGAGCTCATTTTCAGAGAACAAGACAATAGGATTGGGGAGAGATTAATGAGTTTTAGACAAATTTAGTGGAAGATGCAGAAACCAAGGGCAACTGAATACTCAAGTTGGGAAAAAGAGTGGTAGTGAAGATAAAATATTTGAAAACATTAGTAAGGATAGTACATAACTAAAGTCAGGAGACTAGAAAGAACATCTACTAACAAAGAGAATGATTTCATGACTGAACCCTGAGATACAATAGTTGAAAAATACAGAAGATAAAAGGAGAAAGCAAAAGAATTGGCAATGATGAATAGAAAGAATCATGAGCCAATCCAATAAATTATATGTAAGAACTTTATTCCTTTTCTTCTAGAAACTCCTCCCAGAAGTGACTTACTCTCTAGGGTATCTATTATGATGGGTAAGGACATGAATACTGAGAAGAAAAAGCGTAGTTTAAAAACTACTACCTGTATGACCTTGAATACGTTACTCAAATTCTCTGAGTTCTTGTTTCTTTTTCAATAAAACAATACCACCAATATGATAAGGGATTAAATGGCAAAGCTCATAAAAAGTGCTCAATATAGCTCTTGACAGAAAACTGCCAAATATAATTCTCATTATTATTGTTATTCATGAATTCTTATTCGTTGTATGTCTAAAGCATTTTCCATCTATATAGCTATCCTTTGGGATTGAATTACAACCCTGAAATATAATGGTAACTATTTTTGTGTTTTTGTCTTATAGACTTGTCAAGTAAAGTGCAAGCAATTTGAATTCAGAAATGGGCTCAACTTCTCTTATATTCTCTACAATTCCAGCAAAATACCGAGCACAAAAGATGTTGAAAATATGTACATATATACACATATATACATATATTATATATTCACATACTAGTGAAACAATTATCTTATATTTTTCACAGAGTAAAAAAATATAAGATGGATCTTTTGGGCTTTCCTCTGTTTGTCTGGATGCTTAAAGGGGAAAATTCAATCTGCAACCAACTGTAGGTTCCTTGGAGAGATATAAACCATTAGTCTCTGATAGTCAGGATGATTAACTCATCCCCACTGGATTCTACCTGGCCTTCTGTTGGAGAGGAAAGAAGAGACTGACAAAGGATTGAAGATCAGCAAAATGCAAAATGACTGGCGAGCACACCTGCTATGTGGCCTTAAGCCTGAGGGAGCACACTTGCGAGACAAACTTCTCAAGTACTGAATATGCTCTGAGAGCTTTCATTACATTCTGCAAAGATTGTAAATCCAGGAAGCACTCTGACACCTGCTCTTTGTCAATGGACTAAAACTAAAAACTTCATTACCTTTGGTTCTGGCAACAAAGACCCTTTTGGGATGACCCATTATAATTCAGAAACACAGGGAAAGAAAAATTCAATAGAAAAAATTTCTCAATTATATAGATGAGATAAAGTTAAAATGTGATCACCTGCTTAGTTATATGTTTTATAAGTATAGCATCACAATCAATAACAGGAAAATTGATATACAAATATGAACTGAGTTATGTATAATACTTGTGGCATCCAAATGTGTGATATTTTCCCTTCCACATCAACGCCCAGTTCTCCAACTCTCCAGAAGGCCACTGCAAGGTTAATCCTATCCCTCCAATCAATTCTAACATTACAACTTGGAGTTAAGACTGGGCCTGAGAGGTTAAGAACTCAGTCCCACAAGAGGTTAAGGGCTCAATCTCCACTTCAGAAACTGTTCACACAATCCAACCTCTTCTCCTTCTCACTGGCTATAAATCAAGGGTTTTAAATAGAGATTTCCCCACAATCCCATCCCCAAGTGTGACTATTTGCTAGAAATGGCTTATAGAACTCAGGGAGGAAAAGCAGTATCACCAAATCATTAGAAAGAATATTATAAAGGTTCAGACAGATGAGGACAGAGTGAAGTCTAGAAGGGCCCTGATCACAGATAGCACTATGTCTCAGGAGATTTAGGGCATGCCACCCTTCCTGTCCATGAATGTGTACACTAGCCCTGGAAACTCTCCAAATTTTGATGCTCAGGGAATTTTATAAAAGCTTCATTATGTAGACACGATTGATTAAGTCACAGGCTATTGGCCGTTAATTTGTAATCTTTACCCTCTCTCCCTGGCACACAGCAGATGAGATACTGAAGCATTCAACATTCAAGCCACTCCTTGGTCTTTCTGATGATCACTCCCCATCCAGAAGCTAACTTGGGACATTTAGTCAACCTCATCAACATGCAAATACATTTATAATAACTCTAGAAATTCCAAGGGTGTTAGGAACTGTGTGCCAGTATTCATGGACAGAAAGTAAATGCATAATTGGTATACCTCAATAAGTAAGAGCACTCTGATTCTAAAAATTTTCTCCTTAGCCAAATATGCATAAAAGACCAATTTAAGCTATTGTGCCACTAGGGGTAGCCAGCTCTTTACGCATATCTCTTCTTGTTATGAGGCAATATGGGAAGTGGCTAATATGGGAAGGTGATATGATAGATGGCAGTTTAATTGAGTCAAGTTAGTTGGCCCTATGGGATTGAATTTAGGGCATTAGTCTCTCTCAAACTGGGCTCCAATTAACTACTATAGACTCTTCAGGGGTCATGAAGCTGCTAATATCTGCCAGAAGTAGCACAGCTGTTCAGTGTTTAAAACCAGCAACCAAGCAGTTAACTGCTTTTGGAAAAGTAAGAAAACATTAAATGCCTTCTTTAAAAAAAAAAAAAGTTAGTCTGGGTGCAGCTGTGATTCTCGAACAGCTTGTACTGAACCACATGGCCTTCCAGCCTCCAATCTTCCCACTATGTTCCATGCTCAACTGGCTTTCAACAGCTTTCCTGAAGCAACTCTTCAGCATACTAAACTTGGGATTCTTTAACAGTAACTAACACTTTCTCTCTTTAATAGGATAATTTAGCCTTCTGACTTTCACAGCAGATGCATTTAAGACTGGGTGATGTCATTTAATTACAGACTCTGAAGAAATCTGAAAGTATCATTATATCTAGCATGCACTATATAGCTCCATGAGGGAGCCCACCATGAAATGCAAGTGAACAAGAAGGATGAATACCAAGGAGGAAGAGAGAAGAGGAAGAAAGAAGTAGGGATCAGGGTCTCAGTTTCATCACTTGAATACTGATGTCCCAGGGTCTTCATATATCACTTAGTTAAATGGATTCAGCATGGCAAAGCCGGAGGGTTTAAATGGGAAGTCAACTGAACAACCGGGTCAATATACCTTGGAAATAATTATTGAGGTGTATTATCTCAATTAGAGTGAGCAAATTAAGATATCAAAGGTACATTTTTCTGTCTTCTTAATGGTCTCTTGAAATCTTAACCACAAGAGTTCAATAACTACTGAGTGCCATTACAAGTACTTGCACTTGACCTTTTGCCTAGTATGAAAGGCTAAGGGGAAAATTTAAGCAAAGAATAGTCCCTGTGTTAATCAAATGAGAAAATACTTTAAGAAAAAAAATTATGTGACAAAATAAATTTTTGTAATCAAGTTATTAAGAATTTGGGGGTTGGTTGGGTACATGGCTCAGCATGATTTTGGTTTTAGGTTTCACTTCCAGGAGCACATATAAATTGCTAATAATAATATTATTAAAATCGGAAAGATAGGGGGCCGGGCGGTGGCACTGGAGGTAAGGTAAGCCTTGCCTGTGCTAACCTAGGACGGACTGCGGTTCGATCCCCGGTTCCCCATATGGTCCCCAGTGCCTGCCAGGAGCGACTTCTGAGCGATTAGCCAGGAGTAACCCCTGGGCGTCACTGGGTGTGGCCCCAAAACCAAAACAAACAAACAAACAAATTTGGAAAGATATATGAAATGGATGCTTTAAACTATTACCATGCTTTAAGAACATATGGATGAGGAGTGTGAAGATTTTATCACACTCATATGTTGCCCATAGAAAGCAAATCAAAATAAATAAGCATGCATTTCATCTACTTTTTCTTGGTACTTAGCATTATCAGCTGAGTGTTTGAGTAATTAAATTGCATAGAGGAGTTTAGCTAAATTTGAAAATACCACAGCTCCAAATCTGTATAACTTCCTTCCATTACTGAGAAAATGTATCATAGGAATTACCCTTAGCAAAGGGAAAAAGAACTAAGCTATTATTATCTTACCAAAATCTGAATCCAGTTTCCTTCCAAATTACTTATAGTGTTTAAGACTACCTATAACCAATGATAATATACCCTATCTCTACAAACAAGTTACTGAATGCAATTATTTATTGCAATAATTAAATGCAAGTGTTCAAAGAGTATAAGCATGAATAAGTAATTTGGTGAATGAGATGAATATTCTGGCCTTCTGCCATTAGGGATTATATAAAACTCATTGCTCATCCAACAGTTATACCCTATATGAACTGTCAACAAAATGATATCCAAGGCCATGGTTTTTGATAGATAAATATCACACATAGCATTTCTTCCAACGTAAGCATCAAAGGTCACATGGCATGTGACGATGATCCACTCTCCCAGAAATGACAGAGTCTCTGATCTCGAGGTACTTCCAAGCACATGTGACTCTGACAAATAATTCATTACTCTATACTCTATACTTCAATTAAGGTTGCTATATGAATAAGGTTGCTACAATGAATGCTATATGTCTCTACTACTGGAATGTGATTAAAAAAGTTATTTTTGAAAGATATACAATGGCTTATGCCAATGGGATATATGTAACAGAAGGTTTTTGTATTTCAATTTTGGGCCATATTCAGTTGTGCTTAAGGCTTACTTACACCTGGTTCAGGTTTAGGGCTTAGGGCTCACACGTGGTAGTTTTGGGAATCAAATTTGGGTACATGCAAGGCAAGTACCTTGATGTCTTTACTGTCTCTCAAAAATCACTTCAAAAAGATAATTTATTCATAAAATAAAGGGTGTGGCAAAAGAGGTCGTGCAGTGGTAAGGCTCTTGCCCCTGGTTCAATCTCCCACACTCCAGATAGTCCCTGAGCACTGCCAGCAATAATCCCTGAGTGCACATGCAGAAAAACAACAAAGAAATCATTTATTGAATGTTATGAAATAAAGAACTGCTATATATTTTATAATTTATTCTCTATAATTACCCTGAGGGAAACATGATGCCCATTTAAAGAAGTCAAGTGAATTAAGTATCCAAAGTCACTGTGTGAATGAAAATAGCAGAGGAAAATTCAAACTGGATTTGAGGTTGTCAATATGGATCTGGGGTTTCCACTCCCTTTATTCAGAGTATAACTATAGTAAAACCATATATAATGCATTTATTTATATATGTGCATAGGTGTAAAACTGCAACTTACCTGTTCTTGGGTCCTGGGCATATTTAATCTAAGGATAATGGCTCCTGGCATTCACTGAACTAGATCTTTATCTACAAAAGAAAAGGTTTCAGGGGAACCATTAAAGTGTAACTTGCTCCAGGCTCCTCTCCACTGCGGATGCTGCTGCAAATGCTCCCAGGTTGGGATCATTTTTCTGTCCTGATTTGAAACCGATCCTTTGACAGTTTTCAGCCTGCCTCATCTGAGTCTCATCTGTTCAAACAGGAGATTGCAAAAAAAAGACTTCTTGCCTGGTGTGATCAAATAAGCAGGGAGGATCAGATAATTCCTAATTGAATTTTGCATCACTTTGATGAATGTTAATGCCCTCAAGGTCCCAAGGATGGGTACAATTGCGTGATTTGAAGCAATTCAACAATTTTATAAAATCCACAGGAGGATCTCTGCTTATTTGTAAGCCTAGAGGCATAGGTATCTAACTAGTTTGGATCCCAAAAATGACTTCATGCCCTCAGAAAGTACATTTGTTTGAGTAAACACACACATATGCATGTATATAAATATATATATACATATATATATAATTTCCTAATATGGCCATATGAGAAATAACTAGTAAAGTCTAGATTGATGACTTCCTTTGAGCTAAGAAAGTTAACATGTTGTTCTCAACAAAAAATGAGACTTTGAACATAGACAAATAATAAAATTTTTGGAAAACTTTTGATATAGACTCAATGTGGTAGATAAATTAAGTTGAAGATTCTGATAAAGTATAAAAAAGAACTATTACTCTATGTATGTATATATGTATATATACACATATATACTTGCAGATATATGAAAAATAATTAAAATTAGAATAAGCCAATCTGACACAACAGAAGTGTCCTTGTATGCTGTCATCCACTAAGTGGAAGTATTTGTATTTTTTGGCTGGTCAAATTGGAAACTTTTCTAAAGACTAAATAAAGTTTTATGTCAATAAACTCAAAGAGGCAAAGAAAGTCCCATACAAGGTTATTATTCGACAATCATCATCAACTTAAGACATGAGTCTTTCATTGTGTGGACAAAAAAGAAAAAACAGACACCAAAAGAAACTATAAATTTACAACTAGAAAGATGCTCATTGATATTTTTATTATAATATTTTTAGTTAAAGAATAAAAATACAGAAAAACATGTGATAAGCTGAAGGAAGCACAACTCATAAGTGTCAATGCCAGATAAAAAGCTTTGGTCTACAAGCAATCTATCCATTTAGTGTGAGCAAGCATCTTTGATTTCAGACACTATAGACCAAGTTATTTTCCCAATATTTTCAGGAACCCCAAGAAGTCTTGGGGAGGAAATTCCCTTCCTGTGCTCTAGGACACAAACAAATGTAATGGAACCAAATAGCCTTCAATGGTGCTCCATTTGTAACAGCTTTCTTCCTGGACTCTTGAGAGATTATTTTCTTAATTTTCACTTGACAAAGTATACAGGAAGATACAGCAGGACCAGAGTTGACACCTCCTTTTAGTACCAATATGTTGGAGGGAACAAAGTCGGCATTTCTATTATAGTCAGTGTTGCTGGCCCACTGACTTGAACTTACGTTTCCAATGACTAGTAAGAGATTATCAGTCCAGCTCTGTAAAGTCCTAGGTGGAGTCACCAAAAATCAAGGAAGATTACAAAGTTCAATGAACTACAATCATATTTGTAAACACAGTGTTTAAATAAAGATTAAAAAACATCAGAAAATGCCACTTGTCTATAAAACATATCACTACCACATCTAAACTCTGCTCTTTCAGCCTACCAGAATATATGCTTAGGTTTCCAGTGCATCATCAGCATAAGATTTTTGACCACGTATCTGGAAGGTTCCCAAATGAAATTTCTGAATTTCTGAAATTTCCCAAATGATCAAAAAGGTGTAGTGAGTGCTAAAAAGCTTCATGAAACAGATTTCCTAAGGTCCTTTTTTTTAAACTTAGATAGGGAGAGAGTAAGTGCTCAAGAGAAAACAGGGGATCCTCCAAAAGTGGAGAGAACTAAAGTATATAACCCAGTATGAAAGTAGAAAAATGTACAGTACAAAAGGGGAGATGTAGGTGACATGTGCTTAGGTACCATGTGCATGGGTTGGAAGCGCACATATGCCAACACTGACACACAGGTCCAGGGAGCACATGAGCCAATACTTGCTTCTTATCCTGTCCCACCTTCACCTTTTTGATAATCTCACAAATGCACACATTTAAACCAGTTTAAACCAGCACTCTAGCAAAAATAATTAACAGACTTGAAAAGACCATTATAAAAAAAAGCTCACTTTTTATATATGGGTTGGGAAAGGGATTAAATGCCTAGTATTTATTTATTTATTTTAATTTTTATTATGAAGTTCATTACACAGGATTATTTACGGTACATAGTGACAATGAATAAAGGGCATTCCCACCACCAGTGTTGTCCTCCCTCCACTCCCATTTC
>PVKC010035478.1:0-13468 GCA_004027635.1 Crocidura indochinensis | reverse complement strand
GATGTCTTTTTTTTTTTTTTTGGTTTTTGGGTCACACCCGGCAGTGCTCAGGGGTTACTCCTGGCTTCATGTTCAGAAATTGCTCCTGGCAGGCATGGGGGACCATATGGGGCACCGGGATTCGAACTGATGACCTTTTGCATGAAAGGCAAACGCCTTACCTCCATGCTATCTCCCGGGCCCCATATTCTGATGAGTCTTGACACACCCAAACAACAGAGCCACTGGAAGGGAGTTGGTGCATGTGGGAGGCACTGAGGATCAAATTCAAAGTCTCATAAATATTTCCAAGGTAGGAGCTTTGCCATTGAACCACCATTCAGCTACACCAGAGTTTCTTAAAAAGAAAAGGAGCGATAGCACAGCTGTAGGGTGTTTGCCTTGCATACGGCTAATCCAGGAAGGACCTTGGTTAGATCCCCAGTATCCCATATGATCCCCCTAGCCAGGAGTGATTTCTGAGCGCATAGCCAGGAGTATTCCCTGAGCATCACAGGAGTGGCCCCAAAAAGAAAAAATAAAGTTTTACCTACCAGCAGCATAAAGTTGATGCCTTTGAGAGCTTCAGTCAGTTAGAACCCCCAACATACCAATTTAGAACGGATAGGATCAAAATATGTACCTGAATGGAATTGTATTTAGGATGGCAGCTCATTAAGAGGCAGCTCAACATTCAGTTATTCATGACAAAGATCTTTATGGTGACATCTCAAATTATCTGGCACTGATAGTGTTTGGTGGTGGAAATGCCCCTGATTCAATGTCAATATGTACCTAAAATATTATTGTGAAAGATATGTAATCTACTTTGGTCAAAATAAAAATTATTATTACAATAAAAATAAAAAAATCAAACAAATACAAATCTTGCAATGGGGACAGGCAAAAAACAAACAAACAAACAAACAAACAAAATCCAGCTCAAATAGTCTTTTCTTTTCCATCCTTGTAGAAAACATAATCGTAACACTTTACCTTCCTACTACTTCTTTCTGTGCTCAGTACCATTACCCTTTGCACCAATCACTCCATGAATATGTATTAAAGTTCTTTTGCTGAATCCTAGGGCTTTGCCTTAGTCACATCCCACTGTTCCTTTCTAGTTTATGTGACTGTCTATTTTGCATGGGGATTGGGGAGTTGGCAATGCTCAGGGTTTATTGTTGGCTCTGTGCTCTGAGATCATTCCTGCCCAGACCATATAGGATCCTGGGGATCAAACCCAGCCACTCACAACAAGGCAAGTTGCATTATCAGTAAGACCTACTGTATTATCACTCCTAGCCCAATTTGACATTATTCTCTAGCTTAGCTTCTAAATCTGAGAATAATCTCCATTTGTTACTTATTAAATTTTAGTTTTTCCTTTCTTCAAATGCTCCCAGAAATGTGAATATTTTAGTACTTTTAATTCTTGAGCTGATTTTCTGATCAAATGCACACATATGTATATATAAATAACCATATATATATTTGGTTATTTGGTTTTTAGGCCACACCCGGCAATGCTCGGGGATTACTCCTAATCCTATACTCAGAAATTATTTTTGTCAGGCTCATGGGACAGACCCAGGGGACTAAGATGCTGGGGACCGAATCCAGTTTGGCTGCATGCAAGGCAAATGCCCTGCTTACTGTACTATCACTCCTGCCCCTATATATTTTTCCATTAAAAAATTCCAATTAAGTGTATCACCTTGAGATAGTACTTCAGAAAAATAATTCACTGTTTAGTTTCATTGAAAAATAGCACCAGATCATTGAATTCAGTCATTTAAGTAAAATATCTCTTTCTTTAATCTCTAAATGACAGGTGCTAACTAGTCATCCTCAAAGGGAAATTTAAATGACTTGATCATATATAATTACTAAAATGTCTTAGGATGTTAGAAGAGAAAGGCATCTGGGTAAGAAGGAGTCGAAAAGAAGGCCCTTCAAGGATGTGGGAGGGGTTCATCCAAGTCTTCAATTGTCTTGATAGAATAACAATCTGGAGAAAGGAACAGCTACTCTCAGCTCGGGCTGTGATATCTCTCCTCAAAATCCAATTATCTGGGAGAGGCACCTTCTGGATATGGAACAATAGATGGTGAGAGCTTGGTGATGAGCACCATCAGAGCACTGTGAGAGAGTGAAGGTTCTAGAGGAAACACAAGGGAGGGCCAGTCATATCCTTGTCAGTCTCTGAGAGCTGCTAAGAAAGTGTGCCAGAGCTTTGGATATAAAAGAGCAAGTATGGATCTTGCCTTGCACTTCTCCAAGCTGGGTTCAGTATCCAGCGCTTCATCTGGTCCCTGATATACCACCAGGAATGTTCCCAGGATGTAGAACCAGGAGTAAGCCCTAAGCACCACTGGGTGCGGCCCAAAAGAAAAAACAAAATAATAATTGTAGAAGCAATCAGAGTTTTAGAAGCAAAGAAATGTCAAGATGTGGCTTTTCAAGGGATTTTCTCTGGCTTCTATATATGTTAAATAGTGGGGGCTAGGAAATAGAGGAAACAGAAAGAATATGACTATCGCAGTAATATAAAAAGAGATTATGGGCTCAATTACCCATTGTAGAAGCAATATCCTCCTTTGCACAAAGTGTCTATTATAATTTTTATAATAACAAACCTTACATTTTGGGTGTTCATTTGCAAGAATATTGCCCTATCTTAAGTGGGGTTAATTTTTGTTTAATTTTATATTTTCCAGAGAGCAAGACTTCCATGCAAATAAATAGAATAAACTTTATCAATATTTTATTATACTTTCTCAGTTTGTATGTAACATTTTACTGAGATAATTTTGGATAATATTTATCAGTTGTTATTTGTTCAGGGACCACACCCAGCAGATTTTAGTACTTACTCTTGATAAATCATGTGTGGTTCTTGGGGTTGGCCATATGTAGGCCATGTCTTAACTCCTTTATTGTTTCTCTGTCCCCCATTTTTTGTGTGTTTTTTTGGGGGTGTCACACCCGACAGTGCTCAGGGGTTACTCCTGGCTCCATGCTCAGAAATTGCTCCTGGCAGGCACGGGGGACCATATGGGGCACCGGGATGGCAAACGCCTTACCTCCATGCTATCTCCCGGGCCCCAGTCCCTCATTTTTTATTTCATAGATACATAATGCCTGCACTTTTAAAATTCTCTCCTGGTCTTAATGTAATATCATATATCTCTTTTTTCTCTTAAATTTTTATTTTTAATTATGAGAACAAAGATGAAAAGAAAGAGGACAAGGTAAAGTTACAGTGGAAGGACAATCACCCATAATTCTCAGAAGAAGTCCCCTTGCTGATATCTTAACTTTGAACTTTCGGCCAAAGAACATTAAGATAAATAAAACAGAATTCATGTACAATTACTTTGTCCGCCAAGTCCCCAGATTATAATATTATAATTATAATATTATATAATTATATACATTATAATATTTCTTAACAGCACACAAGGCAATCTAAAGCCATAAAACTTACGTAACTCCTTAAACATTAGAGGCATAGTATTTTTTTACATTTCCATGTATATGCATATTAGTTTAAGTTAACCTCAAAATTTAAGTGTTTTGTTTTTAAGGATTAGAGTCAAAGGAGCACAGTAAAAGCGGTGTTAGAGTGGCAATTGTTGTTTGCAAAGGCCCACCAAAATATGAGGAGCATGGAAAGGAATAACCTTGGCCTAAATGCAAAGAGACCCTACCCCTAAAGTTTCCTGGTGTAAGAACAACTCTAGGCTTCAGGCAAGCTAGATTGTCCAATCCAAGACATTGTCTGTAGTGCCAACACACTTTTATTTTTCACACAGTTAGTATCATGTTTCTGTATTAAAGATCCTGGAATCTGTATGTCCTGCATTGAAGTCAGGATATGGAGCATCCTCTTGTTTCACCTCATAATTAAAGTGAAATCAGGAAGCCCTGTCCTGTAAGCAGGTCCTTGTTGTTGTTAAGTCTTCTCAGTGTTAAGGGAAGACTCGAGCAGTCTGATGTTTGAGCAATGGTAAGGTCTTCCGTGATAGAGGATTGCTTCCTGGTGATGTTATAGAGAAACTTGGATGTTTCATGGATGCTTCCATGGTTCAGGGTTGAATGGAAAATGCCCTTTCTTCTGAGGCCTGTGCCAGTTCGTTATGTCAGTGTTCAGGGTATAAGGTCCCTTTGCACTACAAGATTTGTGTGTTCCAATCTCTATTAGATAGGATCTTATTTGTATGTATAGTATTTTCCCATTTTAATTTGCCTATGCAAAAAAGGAACAATGCCATGTGGCATTATTAGCGCATATGGGAGCCATAAGAACAAATCCAACAATCCCCATGACATGGTTCAATCAAAGGCATTAAACTGGGGGACTCTTTCACCAAAATTCCTTATTGAACAGCTGATAAAGAGAAGATAAAAAGTGGTTAAAACCATCTCTGTACAAGACAATATTTAGTAAGATATATAGCTGTCAAAGAAAAAACACATAGAATATTAGAAAGAAATACATGTCCATTGTATGTCTTTTGAAATAGTTGGAGGTTGTTACGCACAATGCATGGTGTTGGTCTGTGAGTAGGATTGTGCAGTACTGAAGTTAAAAAGAGTAATGTGGGTTAGTGATGTTTGGGAAGGTGAGAGTAAAGGAGTAAAAATAAGCTTTGTAGGGGAGTGGGAAAGGGCAGAAAAAAATGGACATTCTGGATACGCAAAACATAAAATAAGGATAGGGAATACTCTTACTTAATACATGCATATGTATTCCATATTTAAACTGGTCAGAAATTGCCAGTGACACTTAGTGCAACCAGGCAAATCTCAGCACACCCCAAGTTAGGACCCACCGTTTCTGGCTGCCTGGGCTGGAACCCAGGGTAGGCCTGTAGACCGGGGGCAGAAGAGGGGATGGCTGAGGGCTAGCCTCCAGCTCAAGACAGGATAGATAGAGAATAGGATCTGCCTGCTCTACACCCTGTGCCCTTCCCACCCTAGAGCTGGGGGAAGGGCGGGAAAGCTTAGGACCCCATCCAGGAGGGACTCCTGATACCCACCTGGTCTGGCAGCCTGGGCTGCCAACCCAGAAGGCCTGGAGAGCGGGGGTAGAAGAGGGGACAGCTGGGGGCCTATCAAGGCTCCCAGCGTACCCAAGTTAGGGAGAAGGCCTTCCACATGGGGTTTCCCCAAACCCCATGCTGGGTAAATCCTGCCTCCAGCTCTCCATATATCTCTTTTTATGTCCCTTCTCTGAAATGTAGTGTAGTGAATTTCTTTTTAAGTTCCTAAGTAAAAATATCCAGTGGTGATATAGATTTAGTTGTACATAGGCAGAATTCCTTTACCTGCACTCTGTCTAGCTTGCATATTATTTGAGAGAATTTCTGGTCATTAAAAATAAGTAAAATAGGCTTTAGAAACTAGAGTCAAATGTTCCTATAACTCTAGTCACCAAAAATGAACCTTTGAAAAGTGATGCTTATTACCTAATATGTATTTTTTTTGGGGGGTGCCACACCCGTTTGATGCTCTTGGTTAACTCCTGGCTAAGCACTCAGAAATTGCCCCTGGCTTGGGGGGACCATATGTGATGGCCAAGGGATCGAAGGATTTTTTTTTAAATATAGAAGAAATTAGAAGATTGCTTCATTCTGGTGTGATGGCTGTGAAAACAAAACAATTGGTATTAAAAATAGTTGAGCACAAAAACTTTAATTTTATTCTAATGTTTTATATTTAAATCTCATACTACAATAGACTTAATACTAAGGTTACAAGTAATTGTATGACAAAGTGACTTTTTATTTAAATCATTTAAAAAAGAAAATAGCACCTTATTTTCAAAGGGCTTTTATTGACTTATGCTTGCTAAGTCAATAATAATAACCTTCATTATTAAATAAGGTTTATTATTAAAGGCTTATTATTAAAGTTAATAATAATAATCTTTATTATTATTATGAATAACTACCTTTATCAGTAGTAATTAACACCACTTCAAACAAAGTTCTACTTCCACATTCTTTTGCCATCACTTAAAGACCCTTTTCCTATCTATCTCTCTATCTCACTCTCTTCCCTGTTCCATTTGGAAGCCACCTTAGATTTGAGGAACCATGAATTTAGTTTTGTTTTTGGACAATTTATTTGTCTTAGCAAGTGATAGTGAATATATGAGAAAAGTCATCTGATAATTGTCTTTTACTTATTTTACTTACTTATTTCCTTTTACTTATTTCACCTAACACAGTTCTGTCAAGGTTCATTATTTTAGCCAAGATAGCACACTTTTATTTATTTGTCTTATCTTTTTTTTTTTTGATTTTTGGGTCACACCCAGCAGTGCTCAGGGGTCACTCCTGGCTCCATGCTCAGAAATTGCTCCTGGCAGGCACGGGGGACCATACGGGGCACCAGGATTCAAACAGATAACCTTTTGCATGAAAGGCAAACGCCTTACCTCCATGCTATCTCCCGGGCCCCTTATTTATTTATCTTTAATGGCACAATCATATTGTTTAAATTAAACCTAAGCTTGCTATTCAGTCATTTGGTAATAGGTATTTAGTACAATTCTCTATTTTTGCTCTACTGAATAGTGAATTTTAGCTAGTGAATAGTGCTGCTTTGAATGTAAGAGTGAAAAGATCCCCAGTTAGTATTTTAATATCTTTAAATGAATTTCTAGAAGTGGTATCTTGGAAAATAATGAATTTCCATTTTGATTTCCTTTAGGAATTGCTACATTGTTTTCCATGTAGGCTCCGCCCATTTTTATTACCACAGCATATCTGAATTGCTTTTACTCTACATCCTCATTTGCTATTTCAAATACTTTTGTGTTATTTTATTGTCATAACTATAAATAAATTCTTTAATGGAATCCCAAATAAATCTTACATAAGCCATTTTCATTCATGTGAGGTAAGATTTCATGGTGATTTTGATTTGCATTTTTCTAATAGAAGTGTTAATGACTCATTTCTGTATATGTCTATGCAATATATGCATATATAAATTTCACTTTGGGAAAAGTTTCTTTTTGCAACTAGCTTGAGGCCCATTTTTCAATTTTCTGAAAAATTTTCAATTTGCAACAGCAAAGGCAGTTGAAAAGTAATATTATCTAGTCCACATGGAAAATAAACTTGACTTCTAACAGGGGACTAATGTTGGGCCTAATTTTTTTAAATTTCTTGATAGCACTTTATTTCTAGTCAGTATTTCCTCTGCTCGGTGCTAGTGATTAGGCGCTTGATGAACCCTGTTAGAATCCTTGAACCTTATATAAATGTCTGAAATTTCTGCTGTTGGTAATTTCTTTCCTTTGAGCCATCTGAATGATTCTGTTTTCTAGTATGAACCTGAATTAACATACCATTCAAATCTTTACTTTCAGAAGAAAAAGCTGATTATATTAAAGTTAGGAAAGCTATGAGATGCAAGGGGAAGTACTTCTATTCAGTAAATATGAGTTTATATTTGCTTATATTTATATTTATGCTAGTGCCCAAGCAATGAGACTATGAAATAATCAAGAAATAGGTTATTATTAGTATTCTGTTCTCAAAGATTCTATATAATACTGTGGCTGAAAGATGAAAAGTAATTCAAAGCAATTACCTACAAAAATAATGAATTTAGTACCAAAAAAAAAAACCCTTTTAGAAGACAAAAGTAAAGATACAGAAACTTTGAGAAAAGTAAAATGGATAATAATAAGTAGTCCCACAAAAGACTTATTCATAAATAAGCATTTTTAGTAAATGCTCAGACGTGATATGGAGGGGAATTTATCAAGTGAGAACTGAAATATATTTTTCCTAATCAAAATAAATAAAAAACAAAAACAAAAGAGCTTGTGCAAACCTTTTGTCATAGTTGATAAATATTGGAGGTACAGAATATTTGCAATAATGTGAGTTTGGAATAATTCAAATACGGGCAGAAAGCATGAAAGTCGGGGCATCATCAATGTTAAATAATAGTGCTGCTTATAATATATGTTATAAAATAATAATGATTTTTTTAAATAATAAAACTTCAGGAAATGTGCATGAAGAGTTGGAGCTAGGATCACAGAGATTTAAAAAGATACTCCAGGGGGTTGGAGAGATAGCATGGAGGTAAGGAGTTTGCCTTGCATGCAGAAGGATGGTGGTTCGAATCTCAGCATTCCATATTGTCCCTTGAGCCTGCCGGGGGCTATTTCTGAGCAGAGAGCCAGGGGTAGCCCCTGAGCGCTACCAGGTGTGACCGAAAAACCAAAAAACAAAAAACAAACAAACAAAAAAGGTACTCCAGGAAGTGTGAACCATGAACTAGTTATGTATCATGCTTCTTTCATTTAATTGAATAATTAAATCCAATCTCTAGGGTTAGAAAGCAAGCAGTGGAAGAGATATGGATGGTGGAGGACATGAGATGGGAACCAAGAGGCAAGGGAGACTTGATCTAATTCAGAAAGGAGGGGATACGAGACTCAGAAAGTACAGATGAGAAAGGAGAGTCTAGACTCTTCCACGTTGAGCTGAATGAACTTTTCTGACAATCGTATTTGACAGCAGACAAAGACATCTAGGATGGCACAGAATTTCTGACTTGTGTAGATGTCAGCACTATTAGCTACTAGCGTTGGCAGTAAGGGGATTTAGCACATTTTCATTTAAATATGCTGCTATTTTTTATTTAAGATATGGGTATATTTTTGGCAGGTCAGTTTTATGAGAATTAAAGGTATGCAATTTTGGAAATTCCTATAAGATATGGACATATACTTGCTCTTATAATATGTTACCATCTTTTGGAAAAGTAGCTATACTACTTATGATGTAAAAGTTTAGCTATAACACAGCTGTAGGACGTTTGCCTTGCATGAGGCCAATCCCCACCCCCCGATAAACATCAGTTCAATTATCGGCATTCCATATGGTCCCCCGAGCCTGCCAGGAGAGATTTCTGAGCGCAGAGCCAGGAGTAACCTCTGAGGGCCAATGGGTGCGAGACAACCCCTCCACCGCCCCCCCCCCAAAGTTTATCTACAAGAGTCGTTGTAAGAATGTGCACAAAAGTTGGGCTGAATGCATAGTACAGTGGGTAAAGTGTTTGCCTTGGATGTGCCCAACCCGGATTCAATCCGTAGCATCTCACATGGTCCCCTGAAAGCTGCCAGATTAATTTCTGAGTGCAGAACCAGAAGGAATCCCAGAGCATTGCCAGGTGTGACCCAAAAACTGAACAAAGAACTAAAACAAAAACAAAGAATTTATGCAGAAGAGAGCCTATTTTGGGGTTCCTTAAATAAGAAAATTCAAAACCAGCTTTAGAATCTTTAAAATGCTATTATCATGAAAGAGAAAAAAAAAAACCTGAAGAAATTGTTTTAAATTAAGAATAGTCTTTATGTTAAGAAAGAAAGTCATACATGAATTATATACAACTTAGAGCTCGTAAGAGAAGTGAAAGGATTGTGTCTGAAACTACTTAAACCTTTTAGAATTTAATGAAGTATTATAATATATAATATTAGATATAACAAATGTAATACATGTTAATATTTGAGTGTTCTAGGTAAAGGGTAACTGGGAAATTATTGTATATTTCTTCAAAAGATGAAATAATGCCAAAATAAAAGTTTTGATTTTTTTTTTTTTTGGAAACATACAATTTTAGAGGAGACCATCTTGGTCTGATCTTCATTCTGTCACATTTTGCCTTATTATAATATATTTTAGCATTTTTTATTTATTTAAAGAAAAGATATCACATTTGACATAGTTGATCTAATACACTTGTTTCCAGTTAAGTGAAAGCAGTTATTAAAAAAAACTAGAAAGAAGAAAAAGAAAAAAAATTAAAATGTACAGTAGCAAGCACAGTTGTGAAAATTGTTCTATATTCAATGAAGTCACTAATACAATAGCAGAAGTTTATTATAATATTTTAAATTCTTTCTATTAAGCTATAATGAAAAAATATAATTTATTTTATAAATTATATGGAGGTTAAAACATAGTAATGTCAACAATAGAAAAGTAATCATATTTCATTTTTAAAAATATGTAATAATTATACATTTTGTTGTTGTTGTTGTTATTTTGAGTCACACCCAGTGGTGCTCAGGGGTTACTCCTGGCTTTGCACATGTGTCATTCCTGGTGGTACTCAGGGGACCATATAGGATGCCATGGATCAAACCCAGACTTGTTGTGTACAAGGCAAATGCATACTCAATATGCTATCACTCTGGCCCTTGGTAACTTTTATATAGAAAAATATCAGTAAATCACCACCATCATTATTAGTAAACAGCAACACTTATTTCAGATAATGTCAAGGCACGTTATGTTCTTAGAGTAAAAATAATCTTCAAAATACATATTAAAGCAATGAGATGGAAATGCATTTGGTTTTGAAGATGAAATACATCATTCAGTCCCAGAAATGGAGCATGTAGTCATTCATTTTAGATCTGAGAAGGGAGAGGGAAGAAGCTAAAGACAAAAAGAAAACAAAGTGAAGGCTCTACAGAGCTTGATTCTAGGCCTGTAAGCTAAGGATCGAGTTTTCTAGGATTTCTATTTCTTTCACTGTGGTTCAATTGCACAGGACCCAAAATTACAGAAGATTCCTGATTTTCTCTTGGAATTTAGGAAAATCTGGGTTTCTAAGATTCTAGTAATATAATTACCCTTTCAGAAGAATCTCTGTAAATGCTTTCAAAACTCTCAGTTGTTGTGACTATTAAATCTCTAAAGCTCTATTTTGGAAAGTCATTTTGGCAGTCGAAGAAACTTTATGTACAGGAACAGGATACAGTGGGAAAATTGATGCATTGCTTAGTCAATAACCCATTTGATGGATGAAATTGGATTTTCTAGATTGCTATTAATCTTTTTAATGTCTATATTTTCCTTCTCTAAAACTCAATTATTGAATATTTTCATAGTCTGCTTAGTCTACTGTAACAAAACACCATACACTGAGTCTTATAGACAGAAGAAATTTTTCTCATACAGCTGAGAGGGATGGAATGCGCAGGATTATGCAGATTTGGTGTCTGCTTGGAGGACGATTTCTAAGATGGTGATATCTTTTCATTAAAATCTCCTTTTCACTAAAATCTTGGTGGAAGATACAATAGAAACTTTTGTGGGTTTTTTTTCCTAAGATTACCGATCATATCCCTTAGGTTTTCACCCATATGACCTAATCACAACTATAGATCTAAGCTACTTTTTGGGCAAGAGTGGTAGCGCAGTGATAGGGCATTTGCCTTGCTTGAGGCTGACCCAGAACGGACATGGGTTTCATCCCTGGCATCCCAGATGGTCTCCCAAGCCAGGAGCAATTTCTGAGCACAGAGCCAGGAGTAACCTTTGATTGCCAATGGAATGGCCCCCAAAGCAAAAACAAAAACAAAAAGAAACTATTTTTACCATCACCTTGGATGTTAAAATTCAGCACATAGATATAGGAAGAGAAACAATCCTACTGTCAATATTAAGAAAATGGCCTAGTTTTCTTTATATTTCTAGATATTTTATCTGTATTCCATAAAGGCAAGGGAAGTATAAGTTATCAAGAGAAATTAGTGATTGGATAATGGAGTGAATTATTTATTGAAGAACCAGGTATTTTTGTACCAATATTTATTTGAAGATATGTATCATACTTATATTCTATGGCAATTCTAACTCTAGTATTATAGCTAGGACTGTAAAGTAGCCCCAATTTTCAACAATTTCAACAATTAATAGCTAATTTGTAGTAGATACACAATGAAATACTACACAGCCATATTCTGTTCTCAGCAACTACAATGGAATTGGAGGGAAAATCAGGCAAAATAAGCCAGAGGCAAAAAAACAAACATAGGATGATCTGACACAGCTATTGCATATGGAAAAGCAACTGTAAGGTATGGAGAATATTGATAATAAACCTTGGACTTATGATCATTAGCTGAGAGTGCCAGTTGGGGTGAATGAGACTGACTGGAACTAACAGGGAAATGGAAGTGAAGGTCTGAAGCACATGAAGAGTGGCTAAAGGAGGTGACAGCATGAACTAAAACTATAAATGTCATCAGATAATAAAAGGATGGGGGAGGAAGGTCATGGCCAGTTCAGTAATGACAGTTGGTGCACTCACTGTGTGTATTGATACTAGAAATTTAGCTACTACTTTGACCCTATTACCTACAATATTAAGGCGAACTGATGTTTGTAATTCTAAGTTTAACTAAAAATGTTCATGTTGTTATTAGACTTAAGCCTTTATATTGATCAGCCTTTGGGTTTGAAAGTATTACTTTCATTAATTAAAAGAATCTTTAAGTCTAGAAGAAAATTGGCATTTTTATTTTGGAGTGGCATATAATGCAAAGTCAATCTGTAGAAACATTTTTTGAAAGAGCATGTTAAGAACAAGGCAGTGTAGAATTACTGGGGGTAACACATAAAAGACATTAACATTCATCTTCATAATGGTCATTCTTTTTGCTTTTCTGATTTAAAAAATACAGCTTTCATATACAACTGGATGATAGGGTTAATCAAGAGCGACTATTAATATCTGCAAAGGTACAAACAAATAGCATTAAAAAGGCTCCTGTGTAGAAATTGTGCTTACAGATCTGCAGGATATTGACTCAGTCGTGCTATGCTACCTCACTCTGTGAGCACAGTTTCTTAGAATAATGATATGAAGTGTGTACCTAGTGTTCTAATTAAAACCTATGGTCATTTATCTATCTAATTGCAACGGTGCCCTCCAGGATACTTCTACTCCAAATGTACCATTCTTCTTCTGCCCGAGCAAGGGACTTTAAAATCACTTGGCTTCTCGCCAAGACCTGAAGTGAAAAATTTACTGACTGTGATATCACACTTGCAATAGCATTACAGAATGAAAAATTGAAGAGGACAGGCAGAGAAGTCAGAATTTGCTATCAGGCTTCTGGAGGTATGGCTTATAAGGTTTCGGCATTAGCTGTCATAACATCTCATTTTCTCCACAAATTAATAGAAGTCATCTGCTAATAAGTAAAGTCTTTCTAAAATACACTAATATCTTATGTTCTTGGGCTCAAAGAAACATGAAGCCTTAAAGGCACCGACATAATTATTTGAGTACTCTTTGTTGTAAATTTTGACCCTAAATTTTAGGGAAATGTAAAAATAGCAATTTGGCTTGTCCTGAAAGCCAAAGAAGAAAGAATCAAATTTCTTCTTCAATGTCCTGTGAATAGTAAATACAGAAATGGTATTTTCTGTTCATCTTTATTTTGTTGTTTGTTTAATTTAGATCTCCTTTGAGATGTGTTAAAATAGCATAAAAGGTATTCTTGACCCAAACAGTAAGATACCCTGATTGTCAGAATTCTAAAAGCAACCAATTAGTTAGTGAATTGGAACTACCTCCGGGAGTTATACACTGTGATCCAGGAATCTTCAAAACTATCATTGAGAATAGGTGCAATTTTTCTCCCATTTTTTTT
>PVKC010035477.1:0-13452 GCA_004027635.1 Crocidura indochinensis | reverse complement strand
TTTTTTTATTGTTTGGGGACCAAATGTGATGATGTTCAGAGCTTACTTTTTCCTCTGTATTCAAGGATCTTTTGTGGTAGGGCTTGGAGACCATCTGGGACATTAGTGATAGAACTTGGTTGGCTGGGTGCAAGACAAATGACCTCCCTATTTTAACCATTCACCCCTGCCCCATATAATTTCATTTTAACACTCTAAGATCTCTCAACCACCTCCAGACATCAGTTATTAATTGAAAGGAAAATATAAGTGGGAAAGTGATGGGAAGTAGGATAAGGTAAAAGATGGCAACTGTTTTTTAGAGAAATGCTGAAGATATTTTCCAGATAATAAAATACCCTTACCTGAACCTGTGTCATTCTCTGGCTTCATCGAGTTATTCTTTTCGACGTCTGTGCTGCCAACATCATACTCAGCATCATAGTAGCTATGGCAGTCAGATTCCAAGGTTTCAGATATTATCTGTTCAACTGATTGGAGATTATATAAAATATCAAGAGGAAACAAAAACAGGCCATGGGAACATTGCTGAGCTCTTTTGTATAATTTCATCAAGTGGTGTTGATTTAAAAGCAGCACATTAAAATATGACCTTGTCTTTAAAGACTATAATATTAACAGTTTCCAAGCTATAATTTTAAAAAAAAGAAAGCACAATAGTTTATAAAGTAAAGAAATTCATGCAAAGAAATTGTTTCATTTAGAAAAGGACAAGTCAGAGCAGTGACAAATTTGCCAAATGCACATGCATGCAATGTAATGATTGAAAGAGCAGGTTACTCGCCTTTCCCTCTTTTGAATCACATGTTATGGCTTTTTATGACACTAATCGTCTCTGATCTTTTAAATCGTTAGAGCTATCAAAGCTAACTACACTATGAGCATATAATCCATTAGCAGATTTTAGTGATTTGATCCCATATTCTGTGTGTACAGAGGGAAAAATAAAATGCTACGGCATGATTTCTAAAAAATGTGACAGTAAATTTTTTTGTAGAAATTTCTCTTTATCTGAAACTATTTTGCACAGATATCTGAATCACAAAGAACTAAGTTAAGTTATGTATTCCACACTAATTATTTCAACTAGATCTTTGACCAAATCTTAAGCTTTAGCGTAGCGTTTGTCAAAAAGAAACTATTTGGGACCAAAGCAACAGTTCGACAGCTAAGCAGTTTTCTTTGAATACTGCCAACTAGAGTTCAATCCCTGTCACTACATATGTCCTCTAAATTCACCGGGAATGGTCCCTGAGGTGGAGCCAAAAATCCTAAGTACAACTGGGTATGCCCTCCACAACTTCTCCTCACCTCCCCTCCCCGAGAGAATTTTTTTTTTCCTTTTGGGAGAAGATTAAATGTAGAATAGTTATCTATTTACATATCCTTTGTATTTAAAACTAGTATAGCATGAGAAGGAGGGGCATTGAGGTAATGGTTGGATAAAGCAGACACTGGTAAAAGATATGGTGCTGTAATATTTTATGCATGAAACCCTACAGGATATTCTGGCAGAAGGTATGGTGTTGGGATACTGAATGCATTAAATCGTGTCCTTAACATATTGTAAATACAGTTCCCACATTTCAAAAAGTAAAGAATAAGATTTCTGTTTTATGAGGCTTTTGGGGGAAATGAAATAACTTATTAATTTTAAGAGTACATAGAAAACAAAAAAAGCACAACAACACAGTTCAAATATTTTCTTTTTAAGCATAGTTGATCATCCATTTTTCCTCATTTAATCAATATGCCAAATAAAATGATTTTGCATGGGGCCAGAGCAATAGCACAGTGGTAAGGCATTTGCCTTGCATGCAGCTGGCCCAGAATGAACCTGGGTTCGATCCCCAGCATCCATATGGTTCCCCAAGTCAGGAAAGATTTCTGAGTAATCAAGTAAGTCAAGACTAATCACTGAACATCACCAGGTGGGGTCCAAATACCAAAAAAAAATGGTTTTCTTATAGTATATTTTAAAAATATAAACTTGTGATAATTAAATTATAACTTATCAAACCAACCTTTATTTTAGGAACTTAATAAACTCAGTACATATAAATTAAATATCCTTTTATACACTATAATAACATTAACACTGCATAACTAGAGAATTTAAAATAAGCAGTAGTTAGAATTTAACATGTAAATATTCTTGGCTGACTGAGCAGTAGAAATACCAAGGATTATAGGACAGGGGGATGGCAGGCAGTCTAATTTGCTAGCAGTTACATGAATTTTTATTTCCTGAGAACTAATGAGAGACCCCATAAAACCTGCCAGGAATTGTGATCCCTGAGCAGAGAATCGGGAGTAAACACTTAGCATTGCCCTGTGAGGTCCCAACGTTAAAAAAAAAAAGAATTTTTTTTAAAGAACCAATAACAAACCTAAGTAGTCTATGTTATAAAGCACTATTATTTACAATAAAATAACAAATATTAAGATACACAATTAACAGATATTGAACCAAAGAGTCCTCTAGGAAGCCAAAGAGCACTAGAGAAATCTAAAAACGACAACTCAGTCACTATGTCTGCACCTGACAACTCTACTCACTCTGTTCTCAAAAGAGATGTAAAATAACCAGTGAAATACTATGATTACATCAGCCTTGCAGCTGTAAATTGCTAATCTCAGGAGGAAGATGGGATAAATCCCTGCTGTACTGAAGCCATGCCTGCTACATCCATCACCCAATATCACCATTTCAATAGCCCCTACTTCACTACTCTTCTACAGCTCTCTGTAGAGACACTAATCTGAGCAAAACTCCAGGTATGTCAGTATTTGGGCCGATATCACCAGGATATTTTTGGAATGAATGCCTGCCTTCTATATTAGATAGATAGATAGATAGATAGATAGATAGATAGATAGATAGATAGATAGATAGATAGATAGATAGATAGATGATATTTCCAAAAGCCTTACCTAACACAAACATGCCCTAATGTATTAGCAATAGTGCTTGGAATTGGAATTCCTGGACTGTGTGGCCATATTCTGAGCCATGTGACAACTCCATTTTTGTTTAATACTGTCATCCCCATAGGAACACAACAATTTAGAATGCAATGTTTCTCTGAAACTACCTGATGTTCAGAAACAAATGAAGTAACAGAATGGCAACTAGCAACAAGAGCTTACTAAATCTCTGATAATGAGTTAATGACTTCATTGGAGATATAATTTCTTCAAATTTGCTGGTTAATGTACTCTAATTGCTTTCCTTTTTCTTTTCTTTCTTTTTTAAAACTCTCTCTCCCACTTACCTGGAAACAAATGTATTATGATCAACTATGGCAACTATATTATATATTCTCTTTCAATAAGGTAAATTACATTGAAAAAATATTACAACTCACTCTAAATTGACAGTGAAGTGTTTAGTCCCTCTGTCTAGTACTGTACTCACCACTTACTCACACATGCTGACTTGCCCCTGGAGGGTTAGGCTTTGGAAGTAGATGAGAGCCTTACAGTTAGGTATTGCTTGACTCAGATGCAGTAAGAATAGGACCCTGGTTAGAGCATCAAGGAGTTACTAAGTGTGAACCAAAGATAAAGAGACCTCACTTGGTCATTTTTTTCCCTCAGATGTTCTTCTGAAAAGGAAACTTAAAAGCAAGAGCATGGACAGTGTCTAACCTTGACCATTTCCACCCATAGTACGAATGACTGTACATGCTGAGACTCTGGCACCTGATCTGTCATATATCACTTTGTTTCCTCAGTTTTTTTTAGCCCTTCATCCCTCAAGGTTCCTCTCCTTTGCCTCTCTATAAAGGTGACCATTAAAAGCAAAGGTAATTGTCAGTTCTCACATTTTAGTAGCAAAGTGAATGGGACTCAGGCAGGAAGAGGACTTTTTCCACCCAAATTACAGAGAATATTTGAAGATTTTAGGACCAAAATATTCTTAAACTAGAATAGATTTTATCATGAGATGACATTTTACAATAACATATACTTGTTAGCTCCCATAAATAACAAGAAAATCGTTTTATCAAAATCTTGAAAAGATTTTTAAAGACTATACAAAACAAAAAATATTTCCTTTGCTTCACTACTCAGAGATAACTATTAATTGAAATTCTGGTGAATTTCTAAGAATTTATTATTACTTTACTTTTAGACTGATATCTTTTTTGCATCTCATCATTTTTATTTGGGAATTTATTGTGTATATTCCTAAATATAGTATTAAATAAAAATATTCATTAACTACATGGAATGTTCTGCTGATGTTTTACTAAAAAATTTTTTGGGGGGGTCACACCTGGCAGTGCTCAGGGGTTACTCCTGGCTCCATGCTCAGAAATTGCTCCTGGCAGGCACGGGGGACCATATGGGGCACCGGGATTCGAACCAATGACCTTTTGCATGAAGGTAAACGCCTTACCTCCATGCTATCTCTCGGGCCCCTGTTTTACTAAAATTGATTGAGCAATCACCTGGCATTTGTGAGACATTTAAATTTTTATGTATGTGTATGATTATAATGTTATTTTAGGTACCCTATATGTTCATTTTTGTTCTTAATTCAGATTAGTCCCTTAAAATAAATTCCTGCAATAGGAATTTCTAGATTAAAGAGCATGATTTTGGCTAAAAATGATAATACAGGAAAGGTAAAGGCAATTACCTTATATCCCAATATAATTCGAATCACTGATTCCTTATATAGTCTCTCTTAAGCTTCCAGGTCATGCCTGAGTAGAGTCAGGAATGGTCCCTGAGAACTACTAGTATGACCACACAACACAGAATACAAATACCATAATTTTTGTGTTTTTTTTTTGCTTTTCTTTTGTGTCATTCCTGGCTTTGTGCTCAGAGATCACTTCTGATGGAATTCAGGGACTGTATGTATTGCCAGGAATTAAATTTATGTCAGTCTTATTCAAGGCAACCACCTTAATAATTTTGTACTATCTCCCCTTAGTCCATTGCATAAATTTTAGAAGGTATTTCCATACAGCCTTCAAAAAAGAAGGTAACAGATTCAAAATATCCCCTATGATGATAAGATCCTCTATATTCCTGATGATGCAAATGCAATTCCACCAATTGTCTATGTAGCTTATAATCTAATAATTAAAAAGTGGTGCAAGAATATAGTTTTCAATATTTTTTGCTGATAATATTGAAAACTTTCTAAATTATTTCCCTCACTTCTAGTTATTTTGAAACCAAAGAAATTGATCCTCTCAAAACAAATAAAGTTTCTGAGAAATTCAACATCAGAACAGTTTCAACAGAAATTTTCATTTGAATTTTAAGAATATAAGAACATAGAAGCAGAAAAAATATTAATATAATTTTATCCCAAGTTTCTTGGGAACTATCCCTGTGCTTTGATAATTTTTCCTGTATATAATTATCTTCACAAACTGTCTCATGAGAAAATTCATGACTAGCATCATCTACCTACACAGCTGAGACATTCCTGTGACTTCAAAATATGAAACACACAAAAATATACATAGCATATAGAAAAACAAAATTAATTGCAAATTCAAGACTATTGCTATTCCCAAATACTATCGCCCAAATATATATTCCCAAATATAGCCCAAAGCTGAATGTCTGTCCTCCAGACATAATAAAAATCCTACCATTTACTTTCAAGTTTCTTCCCTGGCTTTGTCCCGTTTCTCAGGCTGATATATTTTGCTACTCCCTCACTGGTCTCCTTTCCCAATCCTCACTCAGCAGCTATACCCTAAATTTGAGTCTTTTCATTTGCTGTTCCATATATTCCATATTCTTTATTCCAGATGTCTGGGGTTACTTCTGCACTTTACTCACTTCACTTTTTCACTCTCTTCGCTGCTCAAACTGTCCCTTCATCCAGAGGCCATCCTTAAAAAACCACCACTTTTTCAAGTCATCACTCAAGCCTTTTAGCTAGATTTTTCTTTTATCTAGCACCAAGCCCAGAGATTCCAGTGTGTATTTATTTTTCATGTGAGGTGTATCTCTCCTTAGAAGATACATGCTCCATGGACAAAGATTTTATTATGTTTTTACCCTGGGCAGTGTGTAGCATAAAGCAGATGCCCAGGAAGTTTTTATTGATGGAAAGTCTACTAAAATAACTACTTGCCTTGTTCTGAGATTGTTTTTGGCCTACATCATGATTTTCATGTTTGTTTGTCAGGGTCATTTCATCCTGTCTACATGATAACAAAAATCTCTTTTGCTTTTGTCTTAACATTATTTCAGTTTATATTACTTACTTATGCTTCATGACATCTCCAGATTCTTAAAGAAAGTATAAAATGCCTAATACTATTCTTTAATGCATTTATACTACAATGCTTTATTAATTTTAGATAGTAATATATAACTTGTATTAAGGCAAAAAATTAATGTACCCAAAGTTTAATGTTTATAAATTTTAATATTGAAAAGATTGTTTTACAGTGTACTGAAGTAACTTAAAAAATAACAAATAATAAACACACTAAGGTTACATGCTACCCTAGAGTGACAAATTAGCTCCCAAGGACACTATCTTATTGTTGTTAGTAATTAAAATTTTTTACACTATCTACTTTATTATATAAAATATAAATTTTAAATTACTTCACCTTATTTTGGTGGCCTTTAAAGCTCAGATAAGTAAAACAGTGTAAAATATAAGAAAATGAAAATATCATTTTATGGTGTCAATTTGGAAAGTTGAATGTAGTGTTTACTAACTTATCCCCAGATATGATACTAAAACAAGTCTGATTAAGGGCTATTATCTTAGGTACTACAAAATCTCATTAATAGTATTTTAAATCATAAACCTAATAGAATCACAATTTTAATACAAAGTATTATGAAAAATATCAATTTTCATTGTATACATATTAATGTTTAATATGTTCCTTTTATTTGAACCAAAGATCATAACCATGATCTCAAGTAAAATATAAATTTAAATTTTTATTGGCCTGATGTCATAAATCAAGTTGCATTTTTTAATATTCCACTTCAACCTATATAGTCTTTCATTTCAAGTATATAACTTTGGATCCACTGGTTTTATCATCTTTCTGAATGATCAAAATGAAGACTTAGGAAGAAGGAGCTTAAAACACAAAGAGGGAATAGATAGATATAATCTCTTATGCTTTGGATAAATAAAATGCAATACATTGCTCAATTACATTTGAAATAATTTTATCTGAAGACTTTTAAGAAATATTTATTGGGGCCGGTGAGGTGGCATTAGAGGTAAGGTGCCTGCCTTGTAAGCGCTAGCCTCCAGTGTCCCATATGGCCCCCCAAGCCAGGGGCAATTTCTGAGTGCTTAGCCAGGTGTAACCCCTGAATATCAAACGGATGTGGCCCAAAAATAAAAAAAAAAAGAAATATTTATTTTCAAGAACTTTGAGAATATGTTATTCTTTTAATTTGTTACTTTATCTATTTAAGACTATATTATATTATCACTACTGAATGTATTCTGTGTGAAAACTGTGTAAATATATCTTCTTATCTTGAAGTTTTACCCTTTCTACACTTACCTTTCTTCATTATTTTGGATGTTTAACATGGTCCATGGTTCTGTCTATGACTGATTTTTCAGTATAACTCTCTGCCTCTTAAAATGTTTAACACAGAAAACAATTTTGTGGATTATGGGCATAACTTTTTACACAGAAGGCAGTTTGAAAAGTTAGAAAACACTAATGTAATTCTATGGAAAATATAGAAAAATATAAAAGTATAGTTATAGCATATACCAATATGAGAAAAATTAAACATAATTTTTAAAAAGAAAATATGTATTAGCAGAACAGCATTAAGTGGATGATTACCAAGTCGTGGTATATAATATTTAATCAATGTTAAACTATATATGTAATGAATATGTTAATACAAGTATATATGCATATAAAGAAAACAAATTTTCTTGAACAATGCATAAAATATAACTTTATCCAGTTACTCATTTTCAGAAAAATAAAAGAGTAGAAGATTGACAAGAAAAATGGAACTCTCATTTGCATTTGTCTATTCCATAAGCTTTTCAACAAATTTTTTGTTAGAAAAAAATAATCAAAAATATTACACAGTGGTAGTCCAGAAAGAAAGTGCAAAGGTTACATCATTTGCTGTATATACAGGTGCAATTATCACAATGATTCATGTAACCCTCTGAGTAGAGTCATGTGTGGCCCCTGAGTGTCACTGAATATTTACTCTCTCTTATCCAGTCCAAAAAGCTTACAGTATCTATATGTATGGTTCTTGTGACCTCACCCAAAAAGTAAGCAAAGTTTGATATTACATTAGGGTATATGATAGGACACATGCCTTGCGCTATGGCTGACCCTGGTTCTCTCCCAAGCGTCTTATATATCTTGTGAGTAAAAACAGGAGTAATTCAATAAAAACTAAGTACAACCAGATGTGGCCTCAAAGTCAAAAATAAATAAATGACAGGGGGAGATATCCAGGAAATGAGTAAAAAGTAAATATATAAATTTTGATTATGTCATGCTCGCTTTGGCAGCACATATACTAAAATAAATTTTGATTATGTCACAGATGGAAAAATACAGAGATAAACACATTCATAAAATTGTCTAATGTGAAGATGAATATACCATAAACTAAAGAACAATAATCATAAAATACTATTTTATAGATATTTGACAAAATAATGAAAAAAATATCCAAAAACTTTAAAAACATAAAAATCTAAACAAATGTTGTTAAAAAGTAATTTTGTTTCTTCTTTTTATTTTATTTATATTTATAGCTTCTAGATAGTGGCCCCTACCTTTTTTCACAAAACCATACAACATGAATTGTTTTGTTCTGCCTCATATTTATATGTCTTCCTACTGAGAAAAGAAAAATAAAATGGATGGGACCCACTGGCCGAGTGGTCTCAGAAGCTTTGAATGGGAATAAAAAATGGTCAGCCCTAAATATCCAACCCAATGTCAATGACAATAGAATCAAGAGACCCAAACTATAACAAACTATACACAAAATGTACCTATTGCACTAGCAGTCTAGACGACTGAGTGAAGGTATGTGATGCATGCTGGGAACTATGGCGGAGGGAGGTCAACACTGGTGGTGGGAATGGCCTTAAATCATTGTCACTATGTACCTGAAATACAACTGCTAAAAACATGTCATTCACATTGGTCTCAATGATAATTTTTAAAAGAAAGTAATTTTGTGTGATAAATATTTAGCTTATTTTTAAAAATTTCTTTTCTCAATTTCTAAATATTACTTAATAATCCCTTAATGAAAATCATAAGATGATGCAACTATTTGAGCTTAAAAATGATACACAGAGATCACAAAGCTAGGTTAAGGGCTGGTAAATTAGCTTCAAATTTCTAGACCTCAGGTTCAATCCACAGTTTTGAATAACTTTCCAACCACTGCTGGTTGTAGTCTTGAAGAACTTCAGTACTTCCAGTACCACTTGGGTCCCCAACACCATCAGATCTGATCAGCATTACAGGAGTAGACTCAGGCTCTGAACTTAACTATCTGACCCAGTTGGTCAATAACCTGGAAAAATTCTTATTTTTCTCCTCTAAGTGCCCAAACACTAGGAGAGGTGGATTTGAAACAGAAAGAGTGGAAAACAGCTAACAACCAACCATGCCAGCTAGGGTTGAATGCACCCTGAAAAAAAATTAATTAATAATAATAATAATAATAGAAATACCAGCTTCCCACTACATTTGACAGAAGACAAAGTATTTGTTCACTTTTTGTTATGCTTCCAGATAACATTATCTTAACCCAGTGTTTCTGGTATTCCATCTATCACCTAATAAAGTATACATTGGGTGGACTTATCTTGTTTTACCAAAATATATCTATTCTCAGAAATTCATATACAAAAGTATACAAATCCATATACAAAAGTACAAAAGATAAACAAAAGTATATCTGCTCTCAGAAATCCATGTAAATCATTCTAATTTTCTGAAATGAAAATAAAATAAAAAATAGCAAGGTCAATGTTATTATCACCCTTCAGTAGCTATACCTATGGCATATGGCAACTTGCCAACTATACGTATTCTTCTTAGCTATGAATGCCAAATATAGAAATAAACCATAAAATACATATACCCAAAGATAATGATTTTATGAATGTATTCATAATAGAAAAAGAAGATAGGGAGATGCTCAAAGGGTTCCAGTGCAGTCATGCATGTGGGAGTCTGAGTTCGATCCCTGGCACTGTAGGGTCCCTTCATCACCACTGGTTTATGGGTTTCCCCAAAAGGGATATTTTGATTATACTGTAATAAGAATTACAGTTTATACAAGGCAATATCTTCTTGAAAATGTTAGAGATCTTTATGTCACGATTAAAAGTAAATTTTTTTCTAAAGGGATAAACAAAATTCTCTAAAAGGAATTGGTAAGATTTTGTGGCCCATCGCTTCTGTTGATCTACTTAACTACCTTGTAGATCTAAAAGCACTCTTTGATAATGTGCTAGTGAACAAGAAGGGCTTTGTTTCAGTAAAGCCTTATTTTTTTGATGCCAAACTTAAATTGATTGTAATTCTAATGTCAACATGCATTATTGTTTATTATCACACATCATTATTCTTTTGATATTTTTTTTTACTACTTTAAAATATAAAAAGTAGTCAGAGCTCACAAACAAGAGGCTAGGGGAAAGGCAGATTTGATCTGAGAGTTGATGTTTCTGAAGACAGTTCATAGATAATTTTGCTAAACTGATTTGAAGTCATTCCTTCTCACTGTCTAGAAATCTTTTTTCTACCCACATTCAAGATTTTCTCAAATATCTTTATAAAAATTTCCAGAATGGACAACATATGGGACAACTCTTTCTTTAAAACTGCATCTTATTTGTACCTTTTTTGGTTTTATACTACTGCCTTCCTCAGACAATTTTAGGAGAGGCTCTTCTCCTACATAGTGTCCTGCAATAGTAGAAAGTTCGTAAAAATAACAGAATTGAAAGATAACAAAGAGTAAAAATCCTTAATTCCTACTTTTAGATGCTTGTCGTTTAACAGCTTTTAGGTCTTAGTAATATCAAAGATATGAAAGTATGTATATCCTAAAGTCTCTAAAAGTAAATTATGAAAACTAATTTGTTTTAGAAGCAAGAAATGTCCACCATATTGGCAGGGGAGATGAGAGTAAAAAGGATCAAGATACACAGAGTAAGGTACTATGTGATATTCAACTATGTGAGAGTCACATTCTATCTGGCCACAACTCAGTGTTTAACTATTCTCCTAAAGTTATGGTCTTCTATGTATCTAAGGTACTAGGTCTGACTTTCCTGTGACATTTTCTCATTCATTTTTTTTTTCTTTAAATGAAGTCAACCAGGCACAACTAATCAGTTTCAAGGTGAAGTTCAGAGATTTCTACGAAGCTTTCATGTTTAGCTAATAATTTTATAGAAAATATAAAAAATCTTCAGAAATTCTGAAATGACTTTGCATGAATTCAAATCCTAAAGATGTTTTGCTAACTGTTTATTTCTTGGCAATTCTTCATGACATAATTTTTGTCATTGGCAGAAAAAAAATATGATGCTTAAGAACTTACTCCCTGGAGCTGTTGTGAAGATTAAATGAGTTCATATCTGTACAGCTCAAAATCTGTAAATCTCTAAAACTCCTATGAATTTAATAAAACTCCTAGTTTAGTATATATAAATTAAGTACAACTAAGGACAAATATCAGGCTAGTATTAAATTGTCTAAAAAGCCACACATACCCTTGCCTTATATATTTTGTTTTATTTGATTTTTGAGATAGAATTACCCAAGGAAGAAATTTACAGAAAATAGGAATGAGGGTATATAAGAAGAGTCAAGTAATTTTAAAATGCAATAGATGGAAAAACAGCAAGCTGAAAATACACATATGATTATGTAGCAAAGAGAGAAGTAAGGAAAAATTTTAATCTCTCTGAAATCATCACAATAGTTTTTCCAAAGCTTTGGCAGAGTGCAATGACCAAAATCAGCTTCCATGCATGGAGACAATGGCAGTACAACTCAGTGGCCATACTTACCACCTTTCTCTACCCCACTGGGACCTGCCTTTTTGTCCTTTGCCTTAGCAGGGTTGTCTTTCCAAAGCTTACTCTTTTCCTTATCTTCCTTTGACACCTGTCCCCCGGACTTTTCAGATAAACCCTCTTCACTGACTTGGATTATTATCTCTGTTTCTTCATCAAGAATATTTTCCAAGTTTTCCTCAATTATCTGAGGTGTAGTATCTACATCAGATTGTACTATTTCTTTGTCTTCAATTTTTAGGGTATCCTCATTTGAAAGGTGAATTTTTCCTGGCTCATCATTTTTATTCAGCTCCTGAGAAGACAAACTTCCATTTGAAATGTTATCATCATGAACTTCTTCCCCCAGGATCGATTCGCCATCACTGAAGCTAGAATATGGGTGACTTCTGGATGAAGCTGATGAAACAGTTTTTATATCTACAAAAATGAAAAATAATGAAAAATAATGACACCAATGTTGTCTGTAAGGCAAATAGTTTGATTGTAGGTTTGGATTAGTAGATAATCAGAATAAGATTTTAATAGTTTGATAAACTTTATAATCTTTTCTTATATATTCTACCTAATTGCCTGACAAAACTATGTAATTTATGAGTCTTTAGATGTTCCAACAAGAAATTATATTTAATGACTGCTGAGTTGAGACTGTACAGACACTTACACACACTAGTTCCATTTGTAGCAAATCAAAATTTTCTAAACACCACCAGGACTAATCCTCTCAACACAGAGCAATGAGTAAGTCCTGCACACTGCCAAAATAATATTAATAATAATAAAGACAAAGAGGAAGTAATAGATGACATTTGTAGAAATGATATGATGATAGGCTATTAGAGGAACTCAAGGTGGGTGAAGTAGGGCAGAACCTGGGAAGAAGTCCATCAAGGGAGCTGTTTAAGCAACAGCTAAACTTCAATTCTATCTCCTGGGGATCTCTAAAATTTAAATAATTGAAGTTAAGCTTTTCTTGAGAATGTAGTTAAGCTTTTATTTTTTTCTTCAACCATATTAGCCCCACCTCCTCAAGGCTCACTAGGGGGTCTCTAAACTCCCAGGTATTTTGCAAATTCTTTGTGCCTAAAGCTAAGGCAACTCCAGCAGCCCAGGATTATCCTCTAAAGGAAGCAGAGACTGCCAGAGATTATGGGCAGTGTCAGGAGGGGTAATTGGAGAAATTGTTGGTGGGAAATGAACACTGGTGAAGGGTTGGAATATTATAGAACTGAAACTCATCAACAACTTTGTTTAAAGAAGAGAAAAGAAAGGGAAGGAGGAAGGAAGAAGGAAGGAAGGAAGGAAGGAAGGAAGGAAGGAAGGAAGGAAGGAAGGAAGGAAGGAAGGAAGGAAGGAAGGAAGGAAGGAAGGAGGGAGGGAGGGAGGGA
>PVKC010035476.1:0-13453 GCA_004027635.1 Crocidura indochinensis | reverse complement strand
GCAAACACCGCTGTGCTATCTCTCCGGGCCCATTAATGCTTACTTTTAACTGATTCTTAGCTAGGTGAAAAATCAAGTTTAGTTATAAACTAATTCTATTTGTAAAGATTTTTATTAAAGGTTTCTGGCTACTAGAATGCCTCTATATAACCACTTAAAAACCATATCAATCTATACCTTCATGATGAATTTTGTATTCTCATAGTGGAAGCCTAGTATAATACCATCATTTGTTACTCATACCTTATAATTTCATTTTATATTAGTACATACTAAATTGTGTATGACTTTAGGGATGGTTAGTTTCACGTACTTATAAAGATTAGCACTATTAGCTTTATAAGCCAGGATAATTAAGAGGTACGGTACACGTTTGAAGAAAAAAAATCACATCAAACTACTGGGTACAGATATAATTTATAATGGGGCAGTTTACATTACTAGATGAAAACAATCATTGCACATAAGCATAATTACTTCCTGGTGATTAGATCACTATGACTAATTTTTCATAAGAATAGCATTAGCTTCTTAAGAATCAGATCATGTCCTAGCACCTACAAGACAGGATATCTTGGATTGGTCTTATGGTGACCTCTTGACTCCAATTCCATTTGAAAATGAGCAAACATGGTCTTGAAGGATTAAGTCATAAATGGCAAGGTTTTGCTCAGAGGAGGAGTTATTATCGCATGCAATTTGAAGGTCAAAGTATCAATTCAGACCAAGAAATAGCCATCGTTGTGTGTTAGCACTTCAAAATGGTATCTGAGAGATTGCAGGCAAAGTGAACAACCCAGAAAAGACGCATCATACTCCTGACTAATGTCTGGCACAGTACATAGATGTGAGAACAAGCACTGTGGGGTACAGCAGAGCTACTCTAGCCTTTCACAACCAAAGTATACATTACTCATACCCCTGACCCCAAGACACTCCCATCTATTTTTTGGTTTCTATATATCGGAAAGATTGTTCATAAAAAAGCAAAATGACTTCAAAAAATGTCAACCCTCTTTGCTGGTAATGTAGCTAGAAATGTAACATGTACTAATGCCCATAGCACTAACTTTCCCTGTGACCATAAAAACCTCTGTATTGGCTAGAGCAATAATAACAATGGTAGTAATCATGCCTTGCATGCAAATGACATGGGTTGATTTCTGGCACCAATTATGATGCCTGAACATCGCCAGGAGTAATTCCTGAGCAAAGAGCCAAGAATAAACCCTGTGCACTGCTGGGTATGGCCTCCAAATTTGTAAATTTTATTTGCAATACCCTCTTCTCTTCAGGGCCAGAGAGATAATACATAGATTTAGACAGTTGCCTTGTGTATAGTAAACATGACTCAAATCACCCAGAATGGCATTTGGTTCCCCAAGTATTCTCCAGGTTACTTGTGAGCACAGAGTTAGGAGTATCCTGAAATTCCCTTGAGTACTGCAAGGTGCTGTCCAAAATACAAAATGAACAAAGGGCAACAAAAATCTCTGTCTCCTACTCTTTCTAGGTAATTGGTTGACAATAGTTCTAGTTCCGCATTTCATGGTTCTCCCCTGGGACTTAGGATCTTCCAGTAGACTAACTCACTAATGTAGTAGTTATTAGAATATTACTACTTGCTAGTAGATGTTTCCAGTAGATTAACTCACTAAATAGAAGTTGGCCAGCCACCCATTGCAATGGATAAGAAGTCCTTCTGAAATGTGGCAAGGACAAAAATGGAAATAAGGGAAACTGACCCTTACTCTTAACTTTTGAAGTCTACTGATCAAACATTTAAAACTGAGAGGACTGCAGAACAGAGTTCTGCTAACACCCTGATCTTGGATCAAAACTTACTTTCTTCTTCCCTCTCACCTACAAGCATGGAAGTTTGGTTGTTTTGGACAGCACTATTTTTTGAATAGTTTTATACAAAAATGGTATGACCTCAACCTTATAGAACAACATATTTTTCCCAATCCATTTCCTCTTCTGTATTCTGGTCTTTGACACAACATCATCATTTTTAATCTATTGATACTTTCCAGTTATAACAAGAATGTCCGTATTTCTCAAAAATAAATACATCTGTTAAGTCACAAATACTATCCCATGCCATATTTTTCAAGTATAGATTATCACAGATTGGAAAAATCCAAATAAACTGTGAATATCTGAAATAAAAGACATAATACAGGACAAAAAAATTACCAGTATTACTTGACATGCAGTCTATCTATGAAATCTCATGTTGCAAAAACAAAACTGAGCCATAGTTCACATTGCACTGGTTAATGTTTTGAAAGTCTTTTGAAGCTCCGCCTCCCAAATCATTAACCTAGGGCAATACAGAATCAACGTAATTAAGACAAAAGAGACCCCATTGTCCACGAACATACTAAGACTGACCATGTGTTCTCATAAAGACGGAAACATACAAAGAGAAATTTTACCCCTTTCGAGAGTTCCCACTGATATTCCATTGAAAAGCATCCAATCCCATAAGAAGTGAATACATCCTCAGGCTTACCCAGAGGTCTGTTTCTGTCCCTGAGGTCCCTGTGGCTGGGGTGTCGATAGGAGTCCCTGTAGTGGTGGGCAATGGCCATATCATCCAAACGGTAATGCTGAGGTGGAGGTGGGGTGGGGTGAGGCAGACCATTGGGCTGGTAGGATAAGCCGTTATTTGGACTGTACCGCTGGCCTGGGCTAATAGTGCATGGTCGCTTGCTTGGATGCTCTGAGTGCAAAGGCTCTCTGTCAAAGCCATTTTCTTTGGTTCTGAGGGGGAAGAAAAAGAGTCGGTTTCATAATGTACTCAGAAGCCAACAGAGTTCAAATATTCACATTGGAACTTGTCATCGAAGCAAAGTCTATGCCCTATTTTACCGTATAGTTTCTAACCTTAGTTTCTTAGGAGAAAGATGAGAATTGACTATAACCCATTCTGATTGTACCCAAAAAATAATGCTACTTCTCATCAAGTAAACAAATATCTTGTCTCTCTAAACTCGCATGGTTTGGTCATAAATAAGAGAAAATAGTTTATCTTGTTGGTAAGTTTTCTTTCAGGGGTCAGAGAGAGAGTACAAAGAGGTAAAGATTCTGCCTTGCAAGTAACCAACCCCATTTCAGTCCCCATCATCGCATATATTTCTCCCAAATATCTCCCAAGTGTCTTTCTTGAACATATTGCCAAAAGTAGACCTCGAGCACTTATAAATATAATCTCCAAACCAAAAATTAAATCAAATCAAATGATTTTTGTCGAAAAGAAATAATTGCTTTTGAACAAATGACTCTAATACTGAAATTGGTTTTAAGAAATAAAAATAGGGGCCGGGCGGTGGCGCTGGAGGTAAGGTGCCTGCCTGGTGCCTGCCTTGCCTGTGCTAGCCTAGGACAGACCGCAGTTCGATCCCCCAGTTCCCATATGGTCCTTCAAGCCAGGAGCTACTTCTGAGCGCATAGCCAGGAGTAACCCCTGAGCATCACCAGGTGTGGCCCAAAAACCAAAAAAAAAAAGAAATAAAAAAAAAAACTCATTGAGATAGAATAGTATTACCACTATCAAATTCTATTCCATTCATCAAACCTGCATCTAAATTTCATGCAAGAACATTTATCAGTTTGTTCTGGAAGTCAGATGGAACTATTTATACTCTCTCTATAAGATCATTAGGATTCAATAAAGTTTAAAATTTAGGTATTCCATAGAGTAGACTGGTATCAGTACTTCTCAGCCATCTACGCTATGGTAAGGACTATATAGATAGCATTTCTCTCACTGTAGGAAATTTCTATTGGAAAACACTAATCAAACCAAACGGACCCAATAAAGAAATGTAAAATCTGGGCCTCTGATATTATCAAGGATCACTCATAATCAGTAAGCCGTTACATAGATCAGGGAATGGAGCTTCAGTGGTAAAACTCTTGCTCCTGGCATGTTGAGGCCATGTGTTGAATCCTCAACAGCATTGGAAAGCAACGATAAACAAAGACACGATCTGCAAAGATTGCTTTCTGGGATCAAACTGCAGCAAAAGCATCTCAGTGAAATGCTGAAAGCTAAGGAAACACATTCCAAAAGAGAGTGAGTGATCTGTTCGGTCATTTTAGGACAAGACGGACAGGCCTTGAGTGCACTCCAGGATGTGACACATATAACTCTGAAACTCTAAACTTGACTTTCAGATGGAATACTCACATTCTATAAATGAGACTGGATAATTGAGGGCTGCTCCAAGATTTTCTGACAGATGTAGGGCTAAATAAATATTTTCTGGCTTAGTAGAGTTCCGTGGCTCAGAGACAGAAGGTTATCAACACACAAAGAACTAAGGTAACCCACAGAACTATATGTGAAATAAATGCATGCCCACTATAAGCTAAATGGGTATGAATCTTTTGGAGATAAAAGAAAGGTCTATATCAGAAATGACAGCATGTCACGTTCACCACTAGAGTGGTGGCCAAAACTCTTAAAATAGCTACCATCAAAGTCCGTAGCATGATACTGATACCGTGCATATTGATCCTTGATACGAGATTTAAATGTTCTCCATAACACAGACATTATTTAAATGCATTGCTTTAAAGTATTTTTTACGTGAAAGAAAGCAATCTGAAGAACAACCGATATTCTAAGAGTTCTAAAATATTCTCCATTATCGTAATCTGTATTTTAAATCCTCTAGATTTCTGAATAGCACACATTGGTAAGTCAATGCATATTACCAATATAAATCACTTGGAAAACACTGAAGACTATTAGCAGGTATGAAGAGAATGCTGACACAGAACCTACCTTAGGGCAGTGTGGTGTAGTGAAAAGAGCACTGGACTGGTAATCAAGAGACCTGAGCTCTAGTCCTGGCTCTTCCATGACTAGCTCTGTGACCTTGGACAAGCCACTTAACCTCTCTGGACCTCAGTTTGCTCATCTGTAAAATGAAAGGGTTGGACTAGATCAGTGGTTTTCAAACTGTGCCACTTGAAGTGCTTAAGGGATTCTGCAGATAGTGAACTGTGCCCCCAAACCATCAAGATTCCAAGGGCCAGAGGAACCCACTTCTTGTCATCTGTTTTAACAAATTTTGGTTCCACCTTTGATTAATTTTATAAAGAAAACTGATGTTAAGTTTGAAAACCACTGGACTAGATGATTTTGGAGGCCCCTTCTAGTCTGCACACTGCAATTTCATTAGTTTACATATATCTAAATGTGAGACCAAGACTGAGTGTCTACTCCATAAATTATACCTAAGACAACCAACCACTTCAGCTCCTTTCTTAGAACTATTACGATTTGTAGTTGATCTTTAATGTGAAAATGTTTAAATATGTACTAAATAGTAGCACCTGTTGCATTTCTAAATAAATAACTATATTTGATGCTGTTGTGACAAACCACCTATATCTTTTTGGTGTCCTTTTTCCTTGTTTACAAATATGCATCATTGGAAATTTTCCCATGGTTTCCAATGATTAGGTACTTAGCTTTAGGTGAATATCTTTATTGTTACCTCACTCCTTTGTTGAATGCCATAGTATGTTAGGAGTGGAGGGGAAAACTTGTCCTCTCACTAAAACAAAGATAAGAATACCCTGATATGAAAGAGAAATGCCTGCCCTATCATTTTTATCAGGTTCCTGCTGGTCCCCAGTTGTGCTAACTGCTGAAACAAAACAGCTCATAGAAACTGCTATATTTTAACAGCAAGGCATTTAAACTTTGATGACTCACAGGAATAAAGCCACAAAATGTTGTCCCAGTGTTTCCTTAAAACTCCCATGTCTATGGACATATCCAAGCCTATTCAAAAGAGGTGATCAGAAAGGTAAAAAAGGAATAAGTTCCTAGCCACTTATCAACCTATTTAGACCTGCCTACTGCGATGTAACAGAGGTGCAAGGGTCAGGGACCTTGGGCCCTTATGTGGCAGAGAGACAACGTGCTTGTATATATCTAAATTACTGTGAATGTATTTGCCAAGGAATCAGGATGGAGGGTGGAAGAAAAATTGGTATCAGTGGAGGGTAGATAGGGACATGGGGTGGTGGAACTGAAAATTACACTTAATGTAAACAAAATTGTAAATCACAGTACCTAAAATCACAATATTTTTAATTGAAAAATTCTGGCCAGAGTCATAGTATAGCAGGTAGGGAGCTTGCCTAGCACAAAGTTAACCTGGGGTTTAATCCCTAGCAACCTACAAGGTTCCCTGAACTTGCTAACTTTGATACTTGAGCACAGAGCCAGTCAGGAATAATCCCTGAGTAAGTCCCCCGAGTGGCCCAAAACCAAAATAAACACTTCTAACTATCTACACTTCATTTGCTTGGGCAAATTTCAAATTTTCATGCCTATTTGTTGCTTTTTCAAAGCCTATTAGGCTAAATTAACCAATTCTTTTCATTGTCCCATTTTCATATGCATTGAATAAACTCTAGAGGAGAATGCTTACAGATTTCTACAAGATCTTTCTTCTTTGTTTTTTGTTTGTTTGTTTGCTTATTTGTTTCTTTGAAGTCAACCTGAAAATTTTCATTTTTTTCCCTACCAGGAGAAATCACCCTGAACAGAATCTAACAGCATTTAAATCCCAGTCAATACCCTATCAGGGTCTGGTATTTTTTTTTTTGTTGTTTGTTTGTTTGTTTGTTTTAAGTAAAAGACCACTCAGGACTCAATTGTATGGCCTGAGATTACCATCTGGTTTTAGCTTCAAATCTGCCAAAAAATAGGAACAACAGGAAACAATACATGTGGAAATGCTAAGAAATTTCACTTCTCAGAACAGAGACAAAAATCTGGCTTTTAGAAAGGGAGTATTTCTTCAAAAACTTTTTTTCTACATGGACCAGTGTGAGAGCAGAATGGTAGGAGTTTTGCCTTGTATGGTCAAGTAATGATGGACCCCTGTCTGATTCTTAGCATCCCATCTTATCCCTGAGCCTGTCAGGAACAACTTCTGATTATAGAGCCAGGAGTAACACCTGAGCATCGCCAGGTGTGACCCAAAAACAAAATAATTTTTTTGCTTCTATATAATTTTCAGATGACATGATTGGCCAGCGTATATGTTATTGCCATTGGGAACATTTGTATAAAAAAAGTAACATTTAGAGAAATGGTGAAGAATAAAAGCTGACTTTGCAATCATGCAACAGGACAATGACAATAAATAGAATCAAAGTATCAATCTTTTTTGTTTGCTTTGTTGCTGTTTTGGCCATACCTGGTGATGCTCAAGGGTTACTCCTGGCTATGCACTCAGAAATTGCTCCAGGCTTTGGGGGACCATATGGGACACCAGGGATTGAACCCAGGTTATCCTAGGTCAGCTGTGTGCAAGGCAAACTCCCTACCACTGTGCTATCATGCTGGACATGAAAAGAACAGGCTTAACTTTTAGCTTAAACATTATTTTGTGTGAATTTGAATAAACTACAGCAGGTCGGGTACTTACCTTGCATTTAGAGTAAGCTCTGAGCACTGCTGGGAATGCTGCAGAAATTAAAAAATATATATATATATATATATATTTTAAAGTGAGGGCAGCATCAGTATCAAAAACTGATAACAAAACTTGTTGGGAAAGCAACTTGAGAATGATACAAAAGAAAATTAAAATTCTATTCATTTCCTTTCAAACAAGTAGTATGCCTTAGATACTCTCTTGCCCAAATTTCCAAAGGAATTTAAAATAGAGCATGTCCAAACAGACCTCACCATCTCTGCTACTTCCTGTATTTAAATGTTGTCACCTTTTACTCAGCCATCCCAGTTAAAGCTTGAAAGGCACTCTATAACATTCTTCTTAAAACCAAGTCCTTCTAATGGTCTATAAGCATCTTGACACAGGTCCTCACTGAATGCCATAGGAGCCCTTTACCTTGGCCCTAGTATCCTAACCTTTACTATTAGTGCCTTGGCCATGCACAGATAGTGCTGAGAAGCTGGTACAGTCACAGCTAATTTTTTAACTTGCTTTAGCCTAAAAATAAAAATTTGGGATTGAACAATTAGAATACCCTGAAGTGGACTGGAGAGATAGAACAGTGTGTAGGGTGATTCCCTTTCATATAGCCTCCCTGAGTTTAATCCTTTATATTCCAGTGGTCTCCAGAGATCACCAGTGCGGAGTCAAGAGTAAGGCCTGAGCACCACTGAATATGGTCCCAAAACCAAAACTAAAAAGAATTGAGCATTAAATGCACCTCCCATTCCTTTGCTAAGAGGTGCAGTTAAGGATTTCCTGGAAGGACACTCATATTTGGATTTGTTTAGTAGTAAATTATAGTAGGTAAAATTCTCTTGAGTTCTGAGTTCACATTAGAACCAGATTATAGGGATTGTTCGACTTGTTTATTTTTACCCCCACATGTACCAGTAGTATCCTGTGACATTGTCCCTTTTTGCATGGGCACATTAATGGGAAAATCTTATGTATAGAAAGAAGTTCTTATAGGATAGGAACTTCTGAACTTTTTACTGCAGGGAGGACTTTCATTCTGATCATTTGTCATAGTGACTTGACTTAGCCTTCAATGGATTGGACATTGGCCGTTCATCCCCACACCTTGATCCCATCTCTGAAGTGGCACGGTTTTCTGCAACAGCACTAGAAACCAAACTTTCCGCATTAGGGAAAGGCCCTAATGCTGCCCTGGCACCAACTTGCTCCAGAGTGGGTTCATATGACACTCTGATGACTTGCAAGCAGCAATAAATTGCTGAGGGCAGGGTTTCCTGCATCACCACCAGAAGACACCCCGTGGCACTCTGATTTCAACATAGGATTTCTGCAGAAGAAAGACTGAGTGAGTGAAAACCGGCTACCAGGGGTGCCTCGGCAGAAAGGCAGATCCTTTGTCTGTGAAGGTAGGCAGGAAGGGTCTGCCTAGGTTGTGAGATTACCAGCTGTAAGAAACCAAGTAAACCTGACCTCTTTGCATGGTTCTCTACTCTTTTGTCTCCTGAAACTCCCCTAAGAGAGCCAAGAAGGGCCCAGCAAAATTGCTCTCCTACAGTTGCCCAGGCCGAAAAGCCATGGAAGATTGAGTCTGGGAGTGAAAACTGACTATGGGCGACACACTGTCAGAAAGGCAGATCTTTTGTTTGTGAAGTCAGGCCAGAGGAATCTACCCCTGCTGTGTGGTTACCAATTGGGAGAGACTGCCTGACCACCTTGCATATTTCTCCCCTGAACCTCTCCTGAGTGGGCCAAGAAGGACCCAGCAAAATTGCTCTCCTAGAGGCTCCAGAAGAGCTTCACAGTCTCGCTCTCTTTCTAACTAATGAACCCCACCATAACAAGCAAAAAACAAAACAAACAAAAAAACAAAAACAAAAAAAATTCATTACAAGCGTGACAATAGGGAAACCTCACAGCCAAACACACCATGCACATAGAATGAAGATGATAGCTGATGACCCAAAAAATATTCAACCATTCAACCATCTGATTAATATCTCAGATAAGGAGTGCAGAATAGAAATATGGAGGATCCTCATGAAAATCAAAGAAAACATAGCTATAGCTGAACAGAACACAAATATAGAAATCAGAAAACTCCATACTGAAATAGCAGGTCTGAAAAACATGGTAGCTGAACTGAAAACTTCAATGGAAAGCCTTTCCAACAGGATAACCGCAGCCCAGGACAGAATCAGTGAACAGGAATATGAAATGCAGAACAAGTTCGTACAGCAGAAGAGATTGGAAAAGAATTGCTGCAAAAACCAGGATCTTTAATTACAGGAACCTGGCTGTGACAACCGTGATTGAGGAAAACTTTTCCTGGGACCATCAGGAAAAGGAAGACTTTGGGGTTGGACTACTTAGCATAGTTAGAGTCTATAATTGTTCTATGGCAAATGCTCCAGGGATAAGGACATGCTCTTTTTAGTCCAAAGTTCTTTTCTTTCTATTTTCTCCAACTTTTTCCGCACCAATGCAAAAAACTATCACCCTTTTTTTTATCTTTTAGATAGAGGCTCTTGCCTTTTTCATAAAACCTTGGGACATAAATTACTTTGTTTAACCTCATATTTCTGCATTTTTCTATAAAATTAAGAAGAGGCAAAGAAAGGAAGGATAGAGGCCAGAGGCCAAGTGGTCTCAGGTGCATGTGGAGATAAAAAAGATGAGAACAAAATATCCAAGCCAAAGTTAACAATAACAATCTAAACTTAAAAAAGGCCTGTTATTCTGGCAGGCCAGCGGGGGCACAGGTGGTGGTATAATATGCATTCTGGGAAGTTTGGGAGAGGTAGGTCAACGCTGGTGGTGGGACTGACCCTGTATATCTTAAATCTAACTATGAAGGACTTTGTAAATTATGATGGTTTCAATTTAATAAAATAAAATAATGGAGGAAGGACAAGACACTGAATTTGTAGGCTAGGGTGAATAGTTATAACTTCCACTCATGTCTTCAGCTTTCTATATATATAACACAGCTTTCCACAACATAATTTTCTTTTCCTGATGGTATCTTCAGGAATTATTAGAACTAGATGAATAAATTAAGAAGTATATATTGGTGATAGGAAAAATTGTACATTGGTGATGGGAATAATACACAGGTGAAGGGGGGTGTTTTTTACATTATTGAAATTCATCTACACTCATATTTATAATCAAGGTGTTTAAATATATTCAAAGAAACATGGAAATAAAACATAAAAAGAATTGTACTATTTTCTATTACTGCTGAATCATATCTAGAGAAAAAAGGTCATCTCATAAAGCCAAATTCCTCAGTTTCTGAATTTTGTTATTATACTGGAATAAGTGGGGTATCTTGATGAGGGAGAATAGAAAGGATGGAGGTATAGTATGTAAGTATCTGGTTGGCCTAACAGTGCTGTGTGAAGTAACTAAAAAGTGAATATTTGTCACTAACACACACACACACACACACAGTCTCTGAACATAGATTCTGAGTAGGTTCACAAGTCTTTCCTTTCCCTGAAGAAAAAGGCAAGAAGTCACCTGCCAGCAGCAGGTAGACTACTTATTACTGCTCGTTGTGCCCTTGCCTTGGCGATTTCTGCCTAATAAAAAAAAGTATTTGATTTTATCATTCTGTCTCAAACTGTTCTTTCAGTTGATTATCAAGGCTCTCTGATCAGAGCTTCCATTTGAGCCATGGTATTTGGCTCCTGAGATTTTTCTCGCTATTCTTGTTCTTGTTGATATTTCACATACACATTTTGAGATCTTTCTTTTAAGGTAGTGTCAGGGATCAAATCCAGGCCTTACATATGCAAGCCAAGTACTGTAACACTGAACTACATCCTTGATCTTTCACATTATTTTAAATAACAGACAGCAAGAAAGTAATCAAGAAAACAGACTTGAAGGGAAGAAAGTTTCAGTCGTATACCATTTCAACTTAGAGAAAATGCGTCCTTCAGGTTTAACTTTATGAATTTGTTTACTCAAGCAGTGTTTTAGATATGGAATGTACCATATTTTCTGGCATATAAGATGACCCCCTACATTTCCTGTTAAAATATAGGGTTTGGTTTGAAAAAAAAAATATATATATATATAGGGTTTGGGCTACACTTGCCATATAAGACTACCTCTCTTTTAAGGTACACCAAATGGAAATTAAAAAACATAAGAGAAAAAGAGTAGAACCCTCAAAGATTAACAGTATATGTTTAATAAAGCTATACTTTGGAGTGCCAACCATCATTTTACATTTGTCATTTGTAGTGAGTAACTGATTTTTTTCATTGTGATCTACATTGAGAGCAGGGAGAGGGGGCTTCTCCAAGAGCAGATAGTTGGGGTACAGTAATTAATAGGACTGCTAGAGGGAAACAGAGCACCTCGTCTGTGTCTATAAGCACCATATATAAATATATATAAAATAATATGTAATCTTTTTATATATGTATATCAAAGAGTATAACACATATTTAGTATTAAATAATCAGAGCACTTTTCTTTAAAAGCTGAGGCATTCAGAGCTGGAAGGACAGAATCATGGTTGTGAGAGAAACTCTGAGAAGGATGTGATCTTCGCCTCTTACACAACATGCACTAAGACGCATTACTCATCATTTCTAAACCTACAGTTTGGGAATAAGTGTTCTATTTTAGTATGTAAATTATTTAACTGAAGATCAACACGTTTTAAATGCTTAGTAAATAACAATCATAAATATTTATATAAAGATAAATATTCACTCAAATACAAGATCCTGCTTTAGCCTGTGAAGTATGACTAATGCTATGCCATAAGTAACAGAGGATTGGAGAGATAGTATAGGGAATAAGGCTTTGCAATTGCCCACCCAACTTCAATCCCCAGTACCATTTATATTGTCCTTCATGATGGATAGAAGTGATCCCTGTGCAAAATAAGCCTTGCCACTATGGTGCCCCCCCAAAAAATGTTTAAGGAGCAGAGGAGAATATTTTACACTATATACTAGCAGGGATACAGCATAGGAGGGCAGTAAGAAATAAAGCTCAAAGTGCATGAAGAGAGTAGTGCGGGATAAGACCAAAATGACCACTACAGAGATGGAAAAAGAGAACAGGAGTTTAAGCAGCTGTTGCCTTATAACTGGCTGATGTTGATTGGATTCCATCCATTCCCTTTACTTCCAGAACTGACTCCCCATGCTATCCAGGAGTAGCCTCTGAGCCTTCCAAGCTTTTAACAAACAAGCATAAAAACCTTAAATATCTTTATAGTCATGCTCTCTATCTTTCTCAATATGTAAATTCAAAGAAATGTTATTGCATAATACCTGTCATCACTAATGGGGCTAATCCAAAGACAGTATTTTCCTGAGGACTGGAGCAATAGTACAGTGGGAAGGGGTTTGATCCCAGTATCTCAAGCCAGCCAGGAGATATTCTCAATTGCAGAATCAGAAATAACCCCCTGGGGGCCGGGCGGTGGCGCTGGAGTTAAGGTGCCTGCGCTAACCTAGGACGGACCGCAGTTCGATCCCCCAGTTCCCCATATGGTCCCCCGTGCCTGCCAGGAGCGACTTCTGAGCGAATAGCCAGGAGTAACCCCTGAGCGTCACGGGTGTGGCCCAAAAACAAAAACAAACAAAAAAAAAACAAACAAACAAAAAAAGAAATAACCCCTGAGCATTTCTGGGTGTGATCCAAAACAAACAAACAATATCAGTATTTTTTCTACAGAAATGATTACTCAATTCTGTAACTTGAAAAAAAATGCATGAAAGATGTAACACAAAGCAAAGATGTATGAATAAAATCCTATATTTTTGATAAAACACAAATGCAAGAGATAATACAAATTTAATTATTTATACAGCCAATTAATTTTACCATTCCTAATAAAGTACACTTGCTTTTTCTCTTTTAAAATAATGAATATTAAAACCTTTAAACCTTCAGTGTTCTGGCATATTCTTTTCTTTTTCTTTTTTTTTTTTTTTTTTTTTTTTTTT
>PVKC010035475.1:0-13450 GCA_004027635.1 Crocidura indochinensis | reverse complement strand
TTTTTTGTTGGGTCAAAGAGATAGTATAGTGGCAGTTGCCTTGCATGTGACTAGCCCTAGTCCCAAACTAGGCCCTAGGTTTCCTGAACGCTACAAGAAGTAACCTCCTCCCCAGGATAGAGCCAGAAAGAACTGAACACCTCCAAATATAGTCCCCAAACTCAATAGCTAAAATAAATTTAATTTAATAAAAAAAAAAACTTCTGTGCATATATCAGGATTTGGTTTTGTTTCACACACACACACACACACACACACACACACACACACACACACACAATATCTCTGTCCTGGGGCCAGAACAGTGGATAGGGGACTTGCCTTGTACTCAACTGACCTGGGTTTTATCCCTGGAATTCTATATGGTCTCCCAAGCACTGCCAAAAGTGGATTAAGCCATGAGTATTTCCAGGTGTAACCCCCAAAAAACAACAATCAAAACCTTCCTTCTGCTCTTCCTTTCTTTCTTCAACCATACAACACTCGACTCCACCCTGGTTCTAGGTAACCTCGTTGCTTTCTATTTCTACCCATTTGACTCTCCCGATATTAGGGCCTTAAATAAAGTCTTTTTTTTTTTTTAGCATTATTTTATTACAATATGGACGAGAAACAAAATCACTTTCTTTTTTTGGGGGGGGGGTGGGTCACACCCGGCAGTGCTCAGTGGTTACTCCTGGCTCCATGCTCAGAAATTGCTCCTGGCAGGCACGGGGGACCATATGGGCACCGGGATTCGAACCGATGACCTTTTGCATGAAAGGCAAACGCCTTACCTCCATGCTATCTCTCGGGCCCCAAAATCACTTTCTAACCTGGCACTCTCAGTGTGGATTTGCAGCCTGCCCTTCACCCCACATCTGCTGACTTTTCTCTGGGGACTCATTTTCCTTCCACATCTCAAAGATATATTTGCTGGTTCCTTGGGTGGCTTAGCTGCTATTCCCCACTGAGTGAATGTAGGCTGGATTATATACCCTAAGGTGGAAGGGTACCTGTCTCCAGTAGGATAGGCTGTGTCTCGATGCTGGGATCAGCTCTGGCACAGAAGACCCTGAACAGAATGAGCAGGAAATTGAGTGAGTAAATGTGCCTGGATTCTTAGTGAATACTGGAATTGTTTGGGGCTGGAGAGATAGGACAGGGGGTAGGGCCTACACAGCTTTGATCCCCTGCATCACATAATAATAGTCCCCCGAGAACCCCCAAGGGTCATTTCTTTCTTTTTTTTTTTTATTTTTTTTCCAAGGGTCATTTCTAAGCACAGAGCCAGGTATGGCCCATGAGCACTGCTGGATATGGCCCCATCCCCCTTAAAAGCATTAAAATGGTTTGAGTCTTTATTTGGAAGTTTGCTGATGCTTTTGTGACAGGAAAGGAACCACAGGGACTGAACTCTCAGTTCTGTCAGTCTTCAGGAGATGGTTTTCTCTCTGCTGCTTCCCTTAAAATCGCAGTTGCCAGGGAACCTCTTGGTAATATTAAATGAGAACCCTGTGTGCCCCTATCAGCACAAACAGCCTGTGTCCTTTGTGTCCAGCATAGGTTAGCTTGTGCCACACTCTCATACATAGGACGTCCCCACTCCTTTTATGGACAAATAATGTTCTATTGTAGGTAGAGGTCACATTTATATTTTTTGTCATCGGCTCCTCTGAGGCCTGGGCATCTGCTCCTGTTGGATGACTGTGAGTTCACCTTTGGGTGACTGTGAGTGACCTGGTGTGTGATCTTTAATTTTAGAGTCAGTATGTTGCCTTCAACCCAAACATCCTGTCATTCCTTACCCTCCCTCTCTCCCCAGACACACACCTCCTAATGGCTGCTCAGATTTTGTCTGGCACCCCCATACTTGGGACACCTTTCCTGACTTCCCTCACAGCCCTTGGTCTTCTTCCTAAACTCTAGAAATTGCTCTCCCCCCGAGGAAGCGCCTCTTCTTTACTCTCAGTTCATGATTCCAACCACCGGCTTCAGGGATTGGTTCTAATGATTTTGCTGGAACTTTGGGCAGTGCATTGTTCTTCTCGCAGTTACCTACAGACTCCATCCTCCTCCCCCAGCCTCCCCGAGCTCTTTCAGTGCTTAACTAAGCATTTGCAGCTCACTTACTCAACAAATGTTCGCTAGGCCCGTCCTCTGTACTGGACACGTGCAATGGAAAGATAGGCGAGCTTCCCGTTCTTATGGATTTTTTTTGTCCTCCTGGGGGAAAGGGAGAAGGCAATTAGTGAGGAAACATAAGTTAACACAATGATTTCAGTGAGGGAGAAGTGCTAAGAAGAAGGTAAAATTGGTGAGGGTACTAGGAAATAATCTGGGGGTGGGAGGAGAATATTTTAGATTTGGGTATTTCTGTCTCTGCCTCCTCAGAATTCAGCTGGCATGCTGACAGAAAGCCCTCCCTTGATTTGGGAAAGACCCCAAGAAAGGAGATGGGAGGCCCTCCTCTGCAAGCCCTCCAAACAAGGAATAAATAAGGCAAAGAATGAAAAGGCTGTGGGCAGGAAGGCAACTTCAGAGAGGCAGATCAGAAAAGACTGTTTTGAGGAAGATGGTCAGGGAGGTAAGATGTGGACATAATCAGAAGATGTTCTAAGAGAAAGAGCGTCGTAGGCAGAAGGAGCAACTTTCTGTATAAGGCCTGAGGAGGGAAATTAGTTTTGTTTATGGGAACAAGGGCCTGATGGACCAATAGGTCAAGATCAGATCATTGGGGGTCTTTTGGCTCCATCACAGGGAGCCGTCTAGGAGACCCTCAGAGGAATCTGGTTTGCCAAAACTTCAGTCCTTAGACAAAACCAGTATATAACAGAAACATGGATTATGAAACAGATGGGGGAACTCCAGTCAGTGGCCTTGAACAATAGCACAAGTCAGAGAAGACTGTGAGGGACCCATTGATGCTGATCAAGGAGACTCTGGATGTGCAAACACAGACCAGGTGTGTTCATGCCTTCTCTTTTACTTCGGTCATTGATTTGGCATGAAATGAGGAGCATTTCAACCATCTGCAAATAATCCAAAGACCTTACTAACATGCCACTCTCTTGCACAAAGAGAGAAAGAGAAAGAGTTAAAGAGAGGAAAGGAGGGAGAGTGGCCGACCCCTGAGCTCGTTCGCTTGTGTCCTCCACAATCATTTCTCTGTATTATGGCTCTTGTCATATAACATTTTACATGAATAACTAATCAACCAAACACAAACCCACTGATGAAAAAACGCGTGTTGGATCTAGAATGTGAGCAGGGTAAAGAGTAATATTAATTTCGTTGGTAAATAACAAGATGAGAGCAAACACAAGGGAGTGTTAAGACAGGATGGATTTCCTAACCCTTATGAGAGAGGAAATATCTTAAGAAATAGGGAAAGGGAAGACTGGGATCAAATCAGCCACATCTGGAGTACTCTAAGGTCCGTCTGTTTTCGCCTAGTATCCTTCTGCTAAAGAAATATTATCTTGGGTCAACCAACTGGCCCTTAATACCACAGGATTGCCTCAACCAACTAAGCAGTTCACATCAATGATATAGTCCTTAATGGAATGTGTAGAATCCACTCTCTGGGGGCCCGGGAGATAGCATGGAGGTAAGGCGTTTGCCTTTCATGCAAAAGGTCATCGGTTCGAATCCCGGTGCCCATATGGTCCCCCGTGCCTGCCAGGAGCAATTTCTGAGCATGGAGCCAGGAGTAACCACTGAGCACTGCCAGGTGTGACCCAAAAACCAAAAAAAGAAAAAAATCCACTCTCTGATTTGGAAGTAAGCGCCAACAGTCTTGTGTGTCTCAAGTGTGTATTGTGTGCAAGCACCGTGCTCAGTAGGCAGTAGACATACACTAGATACATTGTACAATGCATGCATTACTCTTCAAACTTCCCCAGGGAAGCTCAATTCTGTGTCCAGTGTTTTCCCCAAGTGTGTTTCTTGACCCAAGAATGAGCTACTTGTCTCCACATCCAGGGAAGGGGTTGAGAATGCTTCCGTTTTCTTCCTCCTCTTTCTCACACACTTCTTGGTATTGTGTGACCCTGTTGGGTACCTTCCGCTGCCTTTGTGGACTTTGCATGTCCCTGACACTAGCTGATCACTCAACCCTCAGGGTTTCCTTTCCATGGCAGCCAGCAGCTCTTTTCCTCCTGCACCCGCAAGTAGGTACTCCACAGACTCGGCTCTTCTCTCGTGTCACTCTTTCCCTATCAGAAATTAATTACACGTCATTTCAGATCAATGCAGGTATCTATCATCATCTGTCTCATCCTATACAAACTTGATGGGCTTGTCTGTCCAACCAGTCTCCTGGTGCCCCCATGTCTGGCACAGAGCCGGGCACTCAGGAGATGCTCCATCCCCGCAGACTAACTGAGCAGATTCTATGCTTTCAACTCCCTTTACAGTCAGATTGGGTAGAGAGTATTATCTCCATTATACGGAACAGACACCCACAAAAACTCAGAGAGGTCAAGTAAACATGGAAAGCACCATGCCTGCACCAGCCATAGAGAGTCTGTGTATTCAGTGCAATCATCATTCTGTGCAATAGTGCCAGTTGTAAAAGGACTGTCAAGCTAATCTCGATGCTGTCTAAATACTGGCATCCAAACCTTTTCATGCTCTTCTGAGCAGGCTTGAATTCGCCAGCTCCTCTCCTAAAATATAGCCCGCAGGACTGAGCATAAAACTGCATGTGGCCTGACCCGCCAGCACGCGCTGGGATTATTGCCTCCCTCCTGCCACACTCTGCTGTTCTATTAATAGAGCTGAAGATTGCATTAGGGTTCTCAACAGCCTCCTTGCGCTGTGGGTTCACATCAAGCTGGTGATCAGCTCACCCCCCCCTGGGTCTGCCTCATGAGCGCCTTCTGTCAAGTCAGCCCCCCCACCCCATCAACCACTTGGGCAGTTCATTTTTTTTTTGAATGTTCGTTATTACCAATGACCAGAACTGGAATACACAAAGCCAGGTCTTGACCTCTTTCCTTGTGTGGCATCTGTGGAGAGGATGAAGGGGGCCTGAGGAGGCCCCTTTAGAATCCAGAGGTGTGGCCAGCACTGGAGGGGGGGGGCTCTGGCATCACTGGATCTACAGACACAAGCGGGTAGAAGCAAAATTAATTTTCTGGTTCACTTCCAATCATGTTTCCGTTCGTTCTTGTCCTCTAGGATTACGGCCCTTCCTGCATCTTGCTCTAATTCTGGGCGAATTTACGCAGAACCGCTTGCTCCTCCTACCCCCGGGCACAGCCACACTTTTATTTCTTAGGCCCTCTCCAGGCAGCATTATTTTTAGCCTGAGTTCTTACTCAGCAATACGCTCTCTGGTCTGTCCCATTTTGTCCTCACATCCAACCTTTTCTTTTATAATTTCCTTCCCTTCGCCTCTCAGTCAGCATCATGATGGCTAACTAGATTTGATTCTCCCCTGTCTGTATCTCCACGCCTCTAGTTCCCATCACCCTCCTTCAGAGATAATCTTTCTCTCTCTTTCCTTCCTTTCCTTTAATCCCCTACACACACACACACCTGACTCTACCCTTTCCCCCCAGACACTTAGGTGATTGACCACTGTATAAACTGCAGTGTGGACTTGTGTTGTGGATCCTGGCTACCCTATGTAGGAAAGCTCTGGACTTGTGAAGACTGGCCCTCAGAGTCTGATAGCAAGCAGTGCCTGGAACTCAAGAACCCAGGCATGGGGCCAGAGTCTGAGGCTCTTTCCTCAGCCAGCAGAGGGAACTGAAATGCAGGGGCACAAGGATAAGTTTCTCCACTTACCAGCAGAGGGCATAGTGTCTATTGGCCTCCAAAATCAAAATTTTCTCCCAGGGAGGGGCCTGGATGTGGCAGGACCATAGGCACGAGGGCCAGGATGAGACACTTAGAGCCCCACAAAGGTTTAGTAGGCCCCTGAAGGTTCACAGATGGGATAGGCCAGCACTTCTTGTAATGGCCGTGGTCCCCTTCAGTAGTATGGACACAGGGAGGGGCCTTGTGAAGGACCCCAGCTGGCCTGATCAAATGGAACTTTTGGGGAGTCTAATTTCTGAGCTTGCTGCGGGTTAGCTGAAGGATGAGGAAAGGCTATGGAGATGTATGGCGCTCGCAGGCAGAGGGTTTGAGGAGGCCCAGGAGAGCAATGTCCACTTCGATTTCCTTGGGCAAGGCCAGCTGTGGTGGGGCTGGGCCGGGGTTCACAAGTGGGTGCAGAGATGTAGGGATGTCGGCGGGTGGCACCGTGTCAACTGCTTCCAGGTGGAGTTAAAAGGCACAGCCGCTTTCCCGATGGGGGCTTGGGGGTGGGGTGGGGGCACAGCACCTTTCCTCAAGGCTAACCGGTAACTGATTTAAGAAGAAGAAACAGAAGATGGAACCCGAGAGGCCAGAGGAGAAAATGGGTTCCAGGTGGAGAGGACAGAGGGAAAGGGCTGCTGTACAGGCAGACCCCAACCCCAGCCCCTCTGTCTGGGCAGGAGGTGAAGGGCTCTGGCAGGCAGCGAAGACGTTTAATAAAATATTTACCTCTATGGGTAGAAATAATGATGACAGAATGACAAACAGTAGTTAAACAGCTTTGGGGTACATGGGGGAGCTGCCTGGAATGTTCTGAAGGAGAAGGGTCACTTTTTTTTTTTTCTCCAGTTCCTGAGGTTTCTCTGTTGTGTCTGCCGGCCCCACACCATGCAAGAGAGCCATGGCTGGGGAGGGGGTTCATCAGGGGGGTCATCAAAGGGGGGGTCTCTGTAAGAAGTTGACCCCTGAGCACCCATGTCAGCCTCTCCTCCCGAACCCACCCTACTGTTCACCTTCCACAATTCTTTTTTATTTATTTATTTATTTTTTTAATTTTTTTTTTACCTTCCACAATTCTTGGAGATGCAGTGGCTAGCCAGGGCTGGTGGCCAGAGGGCTTCAGTGGTGCTGGCAGAAGGCTTGTGCTGATATTTCAGTGTCGCACCCCACACCTGCCACAGGACTGGGTGTCTAGCTGTGTACAATGTGAAAATGGGGAAGGGAGGAAATAAAAATATTGATCAGATACAGTTCCCTGCCACACAACATAGCCTTTTATATCGCCCTTCCTGGTTTGGAGGAAACAAAACAAAACAAAAATTCTTTGATTTTGTTGTTGTTACTGTTTTTTGGGTCACACTCAGTGACACTCAGGGATTATTCCTGGTTTTGAGTTCAGAAGTTGCTCCTGGCAGGCTCCGGGGAACCATATAGATGCCAGGATTTGAACCGGGGTTTGTCCTGTGTTAGCCACATGCAAGGCAAATGCCTTATTGATGTGCTATCACTTCGGTTCTGAATTTGTGTGTGTGTGTGTGTGTGTGTGTGTGTGTGAGAATTTAGGGCCATGCTAGGTGGAGGCTCAGGGGCTACTCAAGGACTATATGGTGTTGGGGATGGAACCAGGGTCGGCTGCATGCAAGGCGAACATCCTTACCCTGATACTATCTTTCAGGTCCTAGGATTTTTTTCAATCATTTCAATAAAAAGATTTTTATATCTCTAAGTATAGCAAGCAATATTAGCATCCAATATCACATATAAGGATATTTGTATGTTAGATCAGTATCTAAAGCAGGGGTCCTCAAACTTTTTAAACAGGGGGCCAGTTCACTGTCCTTCAGATCGTTGGAGGCTGGACTATAGTAAAAATAAAAACTACGAACAAATTCCTATGCACACTGCATATATCTTATTTTGAAGTGAAGAAACAAAATGGGAACAAATACAGTACGTGGCCCATGGACCGTAGTTTGAGGACTACTGAAATTATGCCTTTAGCCTTCTACTTTTTTTTTCTTCATATTTTACATTTACTTTGTTTTCTCTTTTGTTTTTAACTTTTGGGGCCACAAGTAGTGGTGCTTGGGGAATCACTCTACTCAGAGTGCTTGGTGTTAGACGGAATCATGTGGTGGAGGGATCAAATCCTGGTCTCCCAAACACAAAGTGTGTGTCCCACTCTTTTTTGTTGCTTTTTTTTTGGGGGGGGCACACCCAGCAGTGCCCAGTGGTTACTCCTGGTTTTGCTCTCAGAAATCGCTCCTGGCAGGCTTGGGAGACCATATGGGATGTCGGGAATCAAACCCAGGTCCGTCCTGGGTCAGCCCCATGCAAGACAAACATCCTATCCCTGTGCTATCTCTCTGCCCCCCTTTCTTTGGTCTTGCTTTTGGTCCACACCCAGCAGTGCTCAGGACTTACTCCTGGCTCTGCACTCAGAGATCACTCCTGGCAAGATGTGGGGATCATACTGGACATTGAGGCTTGAAACTGGGTCAGCCATGTGTAAAGCAAGTGTCTTACCTGCGGCACTATCTCTCCAGCCCCATGAGTGCCCAGAACTTTGTGCCATCTCTTTGGCTCAGCTTTGACATTTTCCAGATATTTTATGCCTCTACTTGTGACAAAAAGACACTGATTTGGCTGCCCCACTTTATGCAGGCCTAGAAGAAATACTCACTTAGCATCAGTATGCACATGCTTGTTTTTCTGTTTCTTGGGAGAAAACAAATGAGCACTGAATTTAAAAGCATGTTCCAAAGTCATAATTCTTGAAGAAAGAAGCTATTTATTTATTTAAGGGAAATAAAAGGGCCCATTACTTTTAGATGTGAAATTTATATATGGTACAATTTTCATGAATAAAAATTCATTTCACTAAATATGTTCTAGCAAAAATTATGGTTGACTTTTTCTGCCTTTTTTTTTTTTTCCTTTTTGCTGGGTTGAAGTTTGAATCAGGCCACAAGCATGCCGGGCCTGCCCTTTGCCACAGAACACAGAGTCAGGGTTTGCGTTTTTGGGGTGCAAAGTCTACCATGTCTGTTGCTAAGGAGTATGACTGGTGAGACTAGACGAGACAGATAAAGTGAACAGACTTTCCTCAGAATTGCCTGGTGTGGCAGTGAAATGCAATCCCCAAGGTAAACAAAAGAGTCTTGTGTGAAAAAGAGCAAGTGTAAATTAATCTCACTCTCCCAATGTGAAAACACGCTCATGGTTGTTAGTGGCCGAGTCAGGACATTTAAATCATATACATACTTTTCCGTCTTGACAGTGACCTTTTATAAGTGTGCAGTGGGGATAAGAAGATGAACAAAGCGATGCTCCAGAAAGAGCATTTTAGGTAATTGAACATGAAATGTGTTGCAATCTGATAACATTAATAACACGCAATCGTTCTTTTATATCTAATATGCAGTTCATTTGGTCAGGCTCTAACTAAAGCACTCTATAAATGTCATCGTCTGAATCCCTCTGCGAACCCATACATGAGGCAATTCTGATTTTAGTGCAGTTGGAAGCCTCTCTGTATTGGTCATCTCTTCTTGTGTAACAAATTACCCCCCAATACTTGCTCTAGTCAATATGTATTTATGATTTCACTGCAGTATCTGAGTGGAGAAGAGCTCACTTAAGCCAGCCGGGAAGAGGCTTGCATGTGAAAGGGCCCCTCATGAGATATCTCTTAAGGACTGAAGTCAAGGTGTAGGCAGCCACTTACAGCCCAGATAGGTGCTGTCAGGTGCGGGGGAGGTTGGGCCACATCTGGTGGTGCTCTGGGGCTACTCCTGGTTCTGTGCTCAGAAGTGACCTTGGCTGTGCTCGGCAGACCTTGTCTGGTGGTGGGAGTGAAAGCAGATCGTGGCCACCACAGCTGCATGCCTAACCTCCCCTTACATCTTTCCAGCCCCATCAGTTTCTCTTTAAAGACCTGACTGGGTTCTGCAAGTGAGTTCAGGCCGTTGACAAAGCCCTGTTTGTGTCTATGTGGGTGTCTCCATTGGGTTACATGAGCTGCTCTCTGACATGGGAGGAGAGGGGAGGGGTGCGGAAGGGGGAAGAGGAGAGGGAAGTGGATGCCACAATGGCTTTTGTGATCTAGCCTCAGTATTCATCCACTATCATTTCCCCAAGTCTGCCCACTCAAAGAGGGCCACTAGGTACAGAAACACAGACCTCACAGTGGGGAGTTGGGGAGTAAGTTCTGCCTCTGGGAGGAATATTAAAGAATTTGTAGATGGGGCCAGAGAGCTAGTACAGCAGCGTTTGCCTTGCAAGCAGCCAATCCAGGACCTAAGGTGGTTGATTCGAATCCCGGCATCCCATCTGGTCCCCTGTGCCTGCCAGGAGCTATTTCTGAGCAGATAGTCAGGTATAAACCCTGAGCACCACCCCCCCCCCCCCCCCCCCAAATTTTGTGGACAGAGTCTTTGCTTTGTTTTGTTTAGGGCTTAGAATTTACTCTGGACTCTAAGTGAAAGGATCACTCTTGGTAGGGCTCAGAGTGTGCTGGGGGTATAATCCAGGATGGCCATGTGTAAGGCAAGCTCATTGTACTACCTTTCTGCATCCCTTCTGGTGGGGCAAAATTTAAGCCATCATAATAATCCTGTGTCGGAAGGGAGACAGTTGATTGATGGTGGCATATCAGCTTCAAGGTCATCAGGTTTCTAGTCCAACTCCATCACCAGGTGCTAGAGATGTGTCTCCAAGGTAGAGTATGTTTTGCATATGTGAGGCCCTGGGTTGATCCCTTTCTGGCACCACACAGACAAAAGACCCCACATAGAAGGAATCTGTGTTCCCTCTGCTGTGCTGTGTGTTAAAGGCATTGCACACTTAGATCTCTAATCTGACCCTCAACCATGGCCAAGATCTTCTAAAAGCTTCAGGAGTGTTTTTTTGTTTGTTTGTTTGTTTTGTTTTGTTTTGTTTTTTTGGTTTGGGGTCCACACCCGGCGGTGTTCAGGAGTTACTTCTGGCTATCTGCTCAGAAATAGCTCCTGGCAGGCAAGGGGGACCATATGGGACGCCGGATTCGAACCAACCGCCTTAGGTCCTGGATCGGCTGCTTGCAAGGCAAACGCCGCTGTGTTATCTCTCTGACCCCCAGGAGTGTGTTTTTAATGAACAACAGGAACGATAAGTGAGAAGACTCGACTGGGGTGGCTTTTCTCCTAATCAGTGCCAGGACCTTGAGAAAACACCACCCCCTTCAGGAAGGTTTACTCCTTTGTAAAACAAGATGGGCTAGTTGAGTGGTTTCCTAGTGTAGCCCTTCACCAATGTCCGTTGGGGAGTACAGGACACTCTGACCTCACCTTGAATCCAGCAGATCACTGTCTCCAGAAATTCGTGTCATTCAGCAGCACCCATTAGGTATCAGGGGCTTTTCTGCAGACAGGAGGAACCGCTGACAGGATGATTTCTTAGGCTCCCGACTCTAAGATGACTCAAACTCTTTCTTTCTAACTGAATGTGCCCAAGCAAATCATTGGTTCTCAACCCTCATTCAAATCATCAGGGAAATAACAACATATTTCTGATACCTGTGGCCCCTCCCCAGACAAAGCTGACAGGCTGGCAGGGAGCACAGGGACCTCTATGTTTTCATCAGTTTGTTGTAAAAGAATCATGTTCAACCTTGGCTGCACATTTAGAACCACTCAGGGAGTTTTAAAAAAGAGCATAGCCCAGACCATATCACCCAAACAATCAAATTCAAATCTCATGGGTGGAACCAAGCACCAGTAATTTAAAAAAATTTTTGCTTTTGTTCATAGCATCTAAGCAAGTGCTTTTAGGCTACTGGCTTTGTGCTCTGAGCACACATATTCCTAGTGTGCTTGAGGACCATGTACAGTGCCAGGCAGGAACTGAACCCAGGCAAGAAAGGTATGCTATCTCTGTACTGTCTCTCTGGCTCAGGCTTCAATATTTTTTTAAGTTCTCAGATGATTGTAACATATAGCCAGATTGGCCGAGGCATGCTTTCCAATGCTGCCTGTAACAGACTGTTCAGAAGATAAACAGACATCTTAAATACTACAGGACTCTAAGGAAAAAGGATGCATGAGAAATGGAATATATTAGCATTTGAAAATTCTTCCACTATAAATCACCTATACATAACTGACCAGAAAATAACCACATGAGATGAATCTAAGAATGCAAAGTCTCTCCCCACACCTCCATCCCATGCCAGAAGCAGGGCATGCTGCCAGCCTGGTGAGCAAGTAAACAGTGGGGATGGTCCTAGGGAGGTTTGTTGGCCTTTCAAGCCTGATGTTTGAACATCAAATTAGGAAGGAAACTGTATTCTGGGCCTGTGAAACTGGGGATGTAAGGAAAAAAAGTTTCTATGTAAGGCAGGAACCTCAAAAGAATGAATCATTATAGAAACAATTCCCCAAGAAGAAGATCACAATGGAAAGAGGAGACAAGAAAATCTGACTCTCTTGATTTGAGTTCAAAGTAAAGTGTCATTCCTGAGAATTTAAGACAAAGACCAACTGTCACACAAATTTGGGCCTGAATTTGCCTTATTTATATGGTTCAAGGTCCACTCTATCCCTGCCCCCAGATAAAAAGTAAAGATAAAAATACAAACCCAGGGGCCCGGAAGATAGCATGGAGGTAAGGTGTTTGTGTTTCATGCAAAAGGTCATCGGTTCAAATCCCGGTGCCCCATATGGTCCCCCGTGCCTGCCAGGAGCAATTTCTGAGCATGGAGCCAGGAGTGACCCCTGAGCGCTGCCGGGTGTGACCCAAAAACCAAAAAAAAAAAAAAATACAAACCCATAAGCTAGAGCAATAGAACAGTGGGTAGAATGTTTGCCTTGCACATGGTTGTGAATTCAATACCCAGCATCCCATATGATTCCCATATACTCAGGAGTGATTCCTGAGTGCAGAGTGAGTAGAAACCCCTGAGCACTGCCAAGTGTGGCCCCCCCAGACACACCCCTACATCTCTAGAAAAAGTACAGAACCAATGTCCAACTATTATACATACATTGAGGGGCCAGAGAGATAGCATGAAGGTAAGACATTTGTCTTGCATGCAGAAGGATGGTGGTTCAAATCCTGGCACCCCATATGGTCCCCCGAGCCTGCTAGGAGCAATTTCTGAGTGTAGAGCCAGGAGTAACCCCCGAGCACTGCCAGGCGTGATCCAAAAACCAAAAAAAAAAAAAAAATACATTGAGATTGTCCGAAGGAAGTGAGGCAGAGCCGATACAAGAGTCGAAATAACCCCAGCTAAGGGAACTGTAAGGCAGCAGACTACAGGTGAGTTTAAAATGGAAAGCCAAGAAAGAAATCTGAAGCCATGGGGAAATAACACTAACCCAATAAAAAAGGGGGGTATATTTGAAAAAGAACTGAACAGAATTCCCAGAAATAACACATATAGTCATAGAAAAGCTCTCTGAAGGTTTTAACGCTCTCAAGGGGTTGAAGGCAAGAGCTGAAAGGAAAAGGTGGGGGCCGGGCGGTGGTGCTGGAGATAAAGGTGCCTGTGCTAACCTAGGATGGACAACAGTTCGATCCCCCGATTCCCCATATGGTCCCCCGTGCCTGCCAGGAGCGACTTCTGAGCGAATAGCCAGAAGTAACCCCTGAGCGTCACCGGGTGTGGCCCTCCCCCCCCCCA
>PVKC010035474.1:0-13454 GCA_004027635.1 Crocidura indochinensis | reverse complement strand
TTCTTCTTCTTCTTCTTCTTCTTCTTCTTCTTCTTCTTCTTCTTCTTCTTCTTCTTCTTCTTCTTCTTCTTCTTCTTCTTCTTCTTCATTTGTCAAGCTCATACTCGTTTCTGGGCCATTCCCTAGATAGACTTTCCCACTTGGAAAGTTTCTTTCTCAGAATTCTGAAAAAATCAATATGCTCTGAGAATTCAGCTTTATGTTCAAATATCACCTTTTAGAGAAGCCTTTCTTTGACGGTACATTTTGAGTCTTTCTCAAAAATGAATCTTTCATTTTTTAAATAACACTTTATTTAAGCACCGCAGTTACAAAAAAATGTTCATAGTTGGGTTACAGTCATCAAATGTTCACCATTAAGTCGTTCTCTTCTGGTCTTGCGCCTCAGCCACCCTAAGCCCTCTCCACTTGACCTATCCAAAGCATCTAGGTTGGGATGAATGGTGTTCTCCTTTCCAAGGATCCCCACTCTCTGCCAATTGGTCTCGAGAAAGCTTCTGTCCTTGTCCCCTCCCTCAGCCTCTGCCGCTAATGGCACATGATTCTGGTCTCCCACTGTTCCATGACCTCCAGCTTCCTGGTTCCCTCTGACTCCAGAACAGCAAAACAGGACCTTGCCTGCAACCCTCCAGTAGTTCAGATTCCTGAGCCACTATACCTGAGACTGACACTGGGAAGCTGGTCTCTGCTCTGAAATCTCCCCTCAGATCTCTGTGATCTCAGACCATGCTCTGTCCACCTCTACTTCCATTTCTGGGGCTCACCCTCTGGTACCTGGCAGACTTTTGTCCCTCTTCTGTCCAAAATAAAAAGGATTTTAAATAAATTAAAAAAAAACCAACAACCTCACAGGGGTGCTTACATGCATTGATACTTAAAATAAACTATTGATGGCCCTCTGAGTTTACTTATTATATAAATTTTATATATAATACATACTATATATATTTATATATACATATATATAATGTTTCTATATAAACATATATAAGTCTATATATTTATATAATTATATATGTTTATATATTATATACATATTATATATTCATAATATAATTATATAGACATATATATATAAACTTTATATTTATAAACTTCTATATGTTTTTTTCTATGTCATTATTGCGCTTAGAATAGGGGTAGGGAACTTGTCAGTTTAGTTTCCACTGGGTTTTTTCATCCCATGGTTTGGCAAATGTTTAGTACCCAATGTATAATAGAAGAAGTGACTATTGAACATGGCAATCTGTAGGCTTCTATAAGAAATTCATAATGTACTAAAGGTACTTATAGGACCCCCATAATAGCAATGCAGGCATCACAGATAATCTATGGGCTAATGCTGGACATCTGCTCTGAGACTGAAAATCGTTTGGATTGTGTTTAAATGAGCTAAAACACTTCATTGACACTCTGTGATGGTCCTGTCCTTCAAAATGGGATGAAATGGGTCTACAGGGTTCATAGTCTGGGAAAGATTTTGCTCAGTAGAGGAGAAAGGATGGAATTTTAGAAGTGGCTGAAATATTAAGTAAGAGTCATGTTGCCAAAAGATAGCTGAATCCTTGGCAGGGGAGGGTAGATAGTTAGAAGGAAAGTATATGTTTATACTGAGAACAAAGAGAGTTCCTAAGGGAGTTTGGAGTGCAGTTCTTTCAGGCATCAGATTTTTCATCTGGTAAAGGAAGCAAGGTAGGATGGTCTATAGTAAGTATGCTAACTTACTGGTCAGAGACAAGAATGCTCTTTATTTGCATTAGTAGTAGATGACCCTGGTGTCCTGCTGGGCTGGTATACTCATATCTTTGTAGTTGTGTTGGCCACTATTGACTCATAGCTGCTGTTTTCTCTCCAGAATAGGAACACTACTATACAAAACTATTGCACTATAAGGTAGTGCCCCTCACCATCTATTGGCCATAACCATTTAGCCACCAGTAGACAAAAACCTGTTGTTTTGCCTCCTCCATGAAGATCTGGAGGGCAAACTCAGTCTCAGCTGAGTCCACTTCCTCACTCAGTCTCACCCCACCTGGCTCCAGCTTAGTTTCCTCTTCTTTCTCCGGACTCTCCCATCATATCCCTAATCCCCAACAAATTATTTGCCTAGGAACCCCTGTCCCTCACTTGCCTTCTGAAGAACATAAATGAAGACCTTGACAAATGTCACTAAATTAATCAAAATCCCTTTGCGCAGGACACTCAGACTCTATGGTTCTAAAAAGATTCTTTAGAGCCATTCAAGCTGCATTTCTAATCCATTGCTGCTGCCTTTGCAAAGAAGCTCCTTTGAAACTCTGAGCTAGAAAATCTATGAGGTTCCTCCCTGGTTGGCACTGTATAAAAAGAACACTTTTTAGGTGACTTTAACTTGGCTATAACTTTTAGTCATAGAAGAAGAAAAGTCAGAAATTTACCCAGGATAGGGGGCGATATTTCAAAATATGGTTCCCCAACCAAGACTGTTTTGAGGAAAACAGGGATGAGGGAAATTAGTGGAGTTGGTGCTGATGAAGGGGTTGCATTCAGAGAGTCCAGGAACCCTGGTAAAGACTTTCATAATATACACAATAATGTACCCTGGGAAAGGGTTTATTCTCACCAAAAAAGTTGGCTGAAGTCACCCATTCCCTAAATGGATGGAAACAGGAAAGAAGAGTAGAGGAAAGAACAGGGTTGGGTAGAGGAGATGAGGCTTCTTGCGGTTGTTGGGAAAAGCAATGGATAGGGAGGACAGGGTATCTATGATGCCTTTTTTGGAAAAGGAGTAGGTAACTTAAGCCACATGGTCCCCCCTCCCCCCCCCACACACACACAACAGCAAGAGCTTCAGATTTACAGGGATAAAAACTATGGAGATATGATAACTGAGAATCTCAGCAGTCATTCTTAGGGCCTGCCTTCTAGAATTAACCTTTTGTGGGATATTAACAACTATTACATGGTTCATAACATTATTGTCAATTGCAAGATTGATGTATTTATTTTGCGATTTCCCAAGAGATTCTCAGAAAATTTCCCATCTATTCTGGTCACAATTGATCAAACAACTTGTCATTCAAAGCAAGGGTTCAAGAATGAACTGATGCTCAGGTCCTGTAGTGTGAAGGGCCACCAGTTGGTGTTTGGGAGACTATATGATACTAGAAATCAAATTAGGGCTCCATGTTTTGCATGTTTTGTATTATCTGTCTCCTAAGAAATTATCTATATATACACCTATTTATGTGTGTACTTGAACATATTTTGAACTAAAGAAGCAGACTATGTTTCAGCCCGGTTCTTCCATTCTGTGACCTTGGCTAAGAGACTTGACTCTTCTGGGCCTTGATCCCAAAACTTTTTAAGCTGAAGACATCAAGTGGTGTCACCTCAAATAAAAATAGTTGTGAGAACTGGCTACCAAAGCTTGTATAAAGAACAGTATGTGTTGTGTATCTGCTCAATTCATCTTGTCAAGTACAACTGAGAAGGGTAAATAAAATTAGTGAATGTGACTTAGGAATTAAAGGAGAGCAGTTCCCACACTTTTTCATGTGGAGTATCCTGCAGGATGTGTTTACAAGCTGAAAAGCACAGGTTCCAGGAGACAAGCATGGAAGGCAAGGGCTGAACAGGGAGAACACACTTACTTGGCTGAGTATCAGGCATGTGCCTTTCTAGGTTGGCAGCATGATTTTCCTTCTCCCTTTTCACTGAACCTCAACCTCGGGCAGCAGAAAAGCTTCCTTTAGAGAATAAGAAGCAAGACTTCAGAGACATGTGTTTAGTTTACCAGAATGAAGGCCAGGATTTTGTCAGATTACCAGTAATCTACATAGGAAGTAATATCTACTTAGGAAATAGGAAACCTGCAGAGAAGGGGTGCACTGTGTACTCTGCCCCAAGGCACATATTATTAGAGCTACCAGTCACCATCCTGCTGAGGGCAAGACTGCACTGGGGTTGGCAATGATAAGGAAGATGGACAGATGCTCCAGAGAGCTTGTATTCATTTCATTTCTATTTGATTTCTGGGCCATAACCAGCAGCACTAGGGCTTATTCCTGGTTTTACTTGGAGATCAGTCCTGCTAATACTCAAGGAACCATGTGTGGTTCCAGGGGTCAAATCTGGGCCTGCAAATAAGAAGTATATGATTTCTTCATTTCATTTCCTCTTCCTCCTCTGTTCCAGTAATGACTAGAGGTAAGTTTACTGAGAGCAGATTCGTGGACTTGTCTGTAAGGTCATCCAAAAGGGGCAGGTTTCTGTCATGTCAGGGGAGAAGGCCCTTCCTAGAGATGAGCTGTGGTAGGGCCCTCGAAGGAGATGGGGCAAGGTTAAGTAGTTTTCTGGTTGAAAAAGTTTGGCATGCCCCAAGCCAGTTTATTCCTTAGCTGCAGAGAAAGAGCAGCATGAGAGGTTCCTTGATCAACCTCTATTTACCAGGATGAACATGAAAAGGCCTACTTCTGAAAACTATTTCCCTGATTCTGGAGAACCTACTCCTTTTTCTATGGTCAATGTTCCAATAGTACTTCAACAAGTGACTTGATTTAGTGAGCCAGACTTTCCAAAAAAGAACAGAAATTGAGTATTTCTTCCTCATGTGGGAAGAGATACTCTTTCCTCATCTTCCCTCTATCCATCTATCAGCAGAAGCAGAGTGTCCTGGGAAAGAACTGCATTCTCAAAATTTGTAGCTAGTTTTGAAACGAGGGGTAGGCTGGTGAGTCTTGCTATAGGTGCTCCATGCACCCTTCAGCTATTTTCAATAGAAATATTGAACTTCCTACAAGTATTTGGAAGTCGTTTAAGAAACCCCAGGACAGAGCAGAATTGTGATCTTGGAAGACTCCGAATCTCGATTTTTGTGGGTTAACTGGAGATGCTAACAATCCTCAAAGCTTTAGGACTTTCTGGACTTCAATGTGGACACACGCCTTCTTTTGAGAACAAGTCATAGCAGCAGGAGCAGGGATAAGGGATGCAAGTGGGGGAGGGGGAGAGAAGGAGAAGGCAATAGCTGCAATGCCAACAGCTCCAAGTTCAGAAGCAGGTGGCAGCCCAGCAGACACACCCCTGCCCTAAATTGTTTGCCGAAATAGAAGGCATGTTACCTCCTTACTAATGTGATTTGCAGATTGCCCTGGTTCACAGATTTCTCCTGTCCACCTCGTCTCTTGAAGTCAAAGGTTTGGCATGTGTTTGGCAAAGGTTTGTGTGTGTGTGTGTGTGTGTGTGTATGTACATATATATGTGCGTATGTGTAGTGATTCTCAGAGTACAAGTATATATGAGAGAAAGCATAACATGTAGTACATGTGTTAAAGCATGTCATAGAGCTCCTGTATAAGAGATAAGATTGGGGGGAAGAAAAGAGCTTAGTGCATGTGTGTATGTGTGTATATAAAAGAATTCACAAGCTTGAGTTTTTATGTCTGTGAGAGTTTGAGTTGTGTGTGTAAGTATAAGAGAGAGTTAGAGTGTACATCTGTATGTGTTAGAATCAAAACTAGGTGTGTGTGAAAGAGAGAACTCATGAATTTCAATTTGTGGGAATTTAAGAGACTTGGTGTGTGTGTATGTGTGTGTATGTGTGTTGAGAGATGAGGACCTGACTGTAAAAAGTTAAGAGATTTTACTCCAACTGAATTATTTTATTTGTCTGTGGTGAGCACCAAGTTGGAAGTCTCTTGCTTATAGATGGTCCCTTATTCCACCATTACTTTTCTTATTTCTTACAAGGTTGGAGCTAGCTCAAGTGTTCTTGGTTCTATATTTTTTTGGGGGGGGAAACATCCGTTGACACTCAGGGGTTACTTCTGGCGATGCTCTCAGAAATCGCTCATGGCTTGGGGGACCATATGGGATCCTGGGGATCAAACCAGGTCCATCCTGGATCTGCCACATGCAAGATAAATGCTCTACTGCTGTGCTATTGCTCTGGCCCCAAATGTTCTAGGTTCTGCACAGTGGTGGCTCTGATGGGGAAACGAGGTTCACTACTACAGGGTGTTGACATATAGGATATTCATGGAGATGCCTCAGAAGTCTCGCTGCTACCTGTACACTTCTCTGTACCTGGCAGATACTCCCTAAATCAGGGGTCTCAAACTCGCGACCCGCGGGCCGCTTGCAGCCCTCCATACAACATTTTGTGGCCTGCGGCCGGCCTTCAAATATCGCAGTATTGGCGATTATTCGCTTACCGAATAATCACAATAAAAATCACTTTAGTAAGAAAAAAATCGCATTAAACATTCGCATACCCCGAGCAGTTCCGTTCGGGGTATGCAAATGTTCAATGCGATTTTTTGCGATTTTATTTCTTACTAATGCGATTTTTTTTATTTTAATCATGGTGGTTTACATGATATTCACAGTAATATTCCATTTACAAATAAACATTGAATCAGGGGAATTCCCATCACCAAGTTGTCCTCTCTCCACCTCCAGTCTCATTCTGTCTCCCAAATCCTCCACCCTCTCCCCAGGGTCTTCTAGATTAAGTGACTCCCTCTGTTTCTGGTTTATTACTTGGTGATCTTATATCTGATTGGACTTGGTGTCTCCTTGCTTCTCCCTCTGATTGGGAGGCAGGACTAGATAGTTCGAGTTTTGTGGTTTTGTTTGGGGAAGAGTACCGTACTAGAGTGGGGTAAAAATTAAGTAATTCAGGCCAATGGAAAACAACTAATGCGATTTTTTTATTACAAATATTCGATAAGCGAATAATCGCGAATACTTTGCATCTAGCGCAGGCGTCATTTCCGCTGCTCCTGTCCTCTGTCCCTTTTTTTCTGTGAAATCCCTTATGCGGCCCTGCTTCACCCCGACTTTGCCTTCTGCGGCCCCCATATAAATTGAGTTTGAGACTCCTGCCCTAAATGATTATCTGTTGGAGAATTGCCTTGGCAAATTAACGCCCCCTTAGAATCTCTTCTGAGAGTTACTGACTTGCCCCAGAAGACATGCCATGTTCCAAAGTAGGGAATGTGTCTCTGTATTGCCCCCTCCAAGAAGGGCCTCAATATGTCTTCCTGAGATGCTTGCTAAACTAATAAGTGGCTCAACCAAATCAGAGCTTCTGTTTCCTTATTGGACCTACAGTGTGTGGAGACAGACACCAAACTAGACTAGTTGACCAAGCGGCCTTGACAAGAGGGGCTCACACCCAAAAGCCCCTAGCAATTTTACAAATATCCCCCAAATATGAAGCAAGGGCACGGGAACAGAAATGGGCAGGGTAGGGGATTGGAACACATTCACATTCAAATACTTAAAATATTCACCCACACACACAACATAGAAACAAAACACAGGTGAGTGTGCGTGTTTACAATCATTTCAGAAATACTGCTCCTGTATCTTTAATTATACATATTGAGATTGTTAAATTTGTCTATTAATTAGGGAAAGACAGCTGGCAAAGAAAGGGGGGGGGTACTCACCCCTGGTTTGGAAGGAAATGAAGGAAATTCTTTTGTGCTGATCTTCTCTAGAAATTCTGTCCCTACAGGCCTTGATACTCCCACCACATTGCATACCTGATGATCCAGGCAAAGGATAGGAGTTTTTGCACTGAGGTGTGAGTTTAAATTCAGGCAGAGCCATTAGCTGTGTTCTGTGGATAAGAAACTCAACCATTCATTTGTTGTCAGGCACATGGGTTGTTTACAGTTTCTGGCTATCATAAATAGTGTTGCGATGAACATAGGAATGAAAGAGGGCACTTTTGAATTGTATTTTTGTGTACCTAAGATATATTCCTAGGAGTGTTATTGCTGGATCATTGGAAGCTCAGTTTTTAGGTTTTTGAGGGATATCCATATTATTTTCCATAAAGACTGGACCAGTCTGAATTCCCTCCAGCAGTGAACAAGAGTCCCTTTCTCCCCAAATTGCACCAGCACTGGTTGTTCTTGTTCTTTGTTATGTGTACCATTCTGTGTAGTGTGAGATGATATTTCATTGTTGTTTTGATTGACAACTCCTTCATGAAAAGTGATATGATGCATTATATCATGTGTCTTTGGCTATCTAAATTTCTTTTTTGAGGAAATGTATGTTCATTTCTTCCTATTCTGGGATGGAGTTAGATAGTTTTTCTTGCTAAGTTCTGTTAGAGCATTGTATTTTTTTAGATATTAATGACTTAATAGGTCGCTATAGGGTGAATAGTCTCTCCTGCTCTGTGGGTAGTCTTTGTATCCTTGTTACTGTTTGCTTTGAGGTGCAAGAGTTTCTCAGTTTAATGTAGTCCCATTTTTTTTATCTTTGCTTATTTATCAGTGGCATTTTATTCTTGAAGATGCCTTTAGCTTCAATGTCATGTAGTTTTCTGCCTATGTTTTCCTCTATGTACCTTATTCTTTGAGCTCTGCTATCAAGGTTTTTAATCCAGTTTGATTTGACCTTTTACAACTATGATACTTCTATACAATGGAATACTACACAGCTGTTAGGAAAACTGAAGGAGGGGGATATACATATAATAATCTAGTCATAAGTAGTTTATAAGAAAAATAAAAGATGATAATAAAACCCAGAGAAAATAAAGATAAAGATCAAGAGGACTAGTCAATGATAGGAAGCTTGCTACAAAGAGTGGTGAAAACACTTAGGGTAGTAAATGGTTGTTCCATTGTGACAATGAGAGTTGGAACTGATCATGATAACCCTTCATCAGCAATAGGGCAAACTATAGTGTAAGAAACGAAAAGAGCAAGATAGATAGGGGGAGAGAGAGAGAGAGAGAGGGAGAGAGAGAGAGAGAGAGAAGTAAAATGCCTGCCTCTGGTAGGGGGAGAGTGCAAAAATATGGGAGGGAAACTGAGGACATTGGTGATGGAAAACGCGCACTGGTGAAGGATGGTGTACATTGTATGACTGAAATTAATAAACAATTTTGTAACCATGATGTTGTAATTATATAAAAACAAACAAACAAAAAAATAGAAACTCGGGGCTGGAGAGGTAGATAAGGCATTTGCCTTTCACGAAGGTCATTGGTTCGAATCCCAGCATCGCAAATGATCCCCCAAGCCTGCCAGGAGCGATTTCTGAGCATGGATCCAGGAGTAACCCCTGAGCGCTGCCAGGTGTGACCCCCAAAAAACCATAAAAACTCAACTTGGATGAGATAGCATATACTGTTTTTATTTTATATGTCATGTGGGTGAATGGCATCACACTTCAGGAGAATGTATTTTATGCCTTAGTTCTCCAGATTTTTTTTTTTAATCTGGATAACCCACCAATCTGTTCACAAGTTATTTTTCTGTTTCATGGATATGTGACTCAGGGATGTTAAAAACCTGCATCAGGTGACACAGAAAAGGGTTGGCTGGTTCTAAATGTGAACAAGGGCCATCTGATTCCAAAGTCAATGCTCTGAAGCACTTTTGGCTCCACTGTCATTCTTGCAAATTATGATGAGAATCAGCAGCATTTTATATCTGTTGTGTCTAATAGAATGCCTGCCAAGTACGAGGTCAGTGCTGGGCAGGGTACTCTTGGTAACCTCTGAATGATAGTGATATGTAGGCAGAGAACAGTAGCATGATTCACTTCTAGCAACTTGAATTGGAGAAGAGCAGTAACAAGGGCCCGACCTAGCCTTGCCACTTGAAAAACCCACTACTGGCTGCTTTTAGACTATGGGAGCCTCAGTCCCCTGCAGGCCCTGCAAGGGTTGTGCTGCCAGGACTTAAACATTTAACCCTTGTTGTCCCTGTGTTTGAATAAGTGAGGTTTATAAAAACGAGGCACAGTGATTTATGTATGGGCCATTTGTCTTCATAATAAATTTATTAAGTGATGATTGCTGCTTTTTCTCCCTTCATATTTGTCATTGGCGGCCTGGTAATTGGTGTTTGAAGCCCATGCTGGCACGTCATCAAATGAACCTGCTGTTCTGATCAAGCAAAACTGGCTTGGCAGCAGGGCACCCAGGGACCTGAGGCACCGGCCACAACAGAGAGAACTTCCCATAAAAGAAGGAGCCCCTGTTTTGTGGTCTCTTCTTCAGCACCATAGCCTATAGTTCTCTCTCTGAGGAGCTGATCTCCTTAGACAAGCTAAGGTTAAGTACACATGCCAAGTTGGTGGGCTAGCACTTCATTACCTTGAGTTAATTAGCATCACCTCCAACAGCAATTAATAACAATTAAGGGTCTTGTAATAACACGAGCACCATGTGTAGCTACTTAGAAGCTGTAGGAAAGTGGAATGAATGTTTCTGGAATACCCAAGTTGAGAGGCCCAAAGGTAGTCTTTAAAGAGGGTGCCAGAGTGATAGCCCAGGTGTAGGGCTTTGGCCTTGCCCAGTATGGACATGGATTCAATCCCTGATATCCCAGATGGTCCCCCAAGCCTGCTAAGTCTCCCTGCTAAGCCTGCTAGGGATGATTTCTGAGTGCAGAGCCAGGAGTAATTCCTGAGTGCCACCAGGTATGACCTGCGCCACCCCCCCAAAAAAAAGAAAAAATATAGAGAAGAACATGGAAGATCCAAGCAAGTTCTGAAAGATGTGGGATACCATGTTGCAAGGGTCATGGTCCTCTTTCTCTCCCAGGCTGAGGTCAGGAGCTAACAGGAAACTCTTAGATAGGCTGATTTGTCCAGAGTTGTGTCCGAATAGTCCGAACTAGAAATCTCTGAGGCTGGACCTGCATTTTCTTGCACCAGCCTGTCCCTGAGTCTCTCTCTCTCGTTTTTTAAAGTATTCATTTGAACCCTGAAGTCATCTCTATCCAGTTATCTTTTCTTTCTATTTTTTTCCCGGCCAAGAATCACTGGGAAGTAACCCTGGGGCTCCTGAGTACAGCTTGGGAAGCCTCTTCATATCCACCTCTTTCCCCTACTTTAAGAATTATCAGGGGCTCGGGAGATAGCATGGAGGTAAGGCGTTTGCCTTTCATGCAAAAGGTCATCAGTTCGAATCCCGGTGCCCCATATGGTCCCCCGTGCCTGCCAGGAGCAATTTCTGAGCATGGAGCCAGGAGTAACCCCTGAGCCCTGCCGGGTGTGACACAAAAACCAAGAATTATCTGAAGCCCTACTTTATTGTAAACAACTTTGTGACCATGGTGTTTAAATAAATTAACTTTCATTTATTTATTTTTAAAACACTTTATTCTTCAAAAGTACAAACATGTTTGCAGTTGGGCCCCAGTCATAAAAAAGAACAACCCCTTGTGCTCTATCCAGCTCTCAGGTGAAAAATATCTGGGAGATGAGACAAGAAGCCTCCTTCTCTGTGGTAAGCAGTGAAGTGGGATGCAGGGACCCATTCACATAATTTGGAAAACATGAAGCAACTCTTTTGTTCACTACAATCCATCATAGTGAAATAACATTTCTCATAAACTCTATGGGAAACAGGGCAGTGAACAAAGGATAAATGGGGGTGGGAGGAGGGCTAAATGGAATCATAAAAAAGTCTTAGAACTTTGGTGAGGGGCCTTGATATAGTTACACACATATTTTAAGGAGTGAGGCTAAGCTCTAGAAACATATGTAGTAAGAAAATAATAAATAATAAATAAATAAAATAATAAATTAGTTACATGCAATTGAGAAACATGTTATATAACATTCTTTCCACCAGAGCTACCTATCTTTCATGCATTATTCCAGAGCAATGAGAAGGTCCAACCTGCTGCTGAGCCAGACAAGAACTCTACTTTTCAAAATCAAGACTGTCCACAATAGCTATTTAGATGTCCATTTTATAGGCTGTGCTAGGGCTCCTCATTGTGTCCTAGGCAGTTCCATCTATGCTGATATCACTCCTTCTGTGACTTTTCTCATGACTATCACCCACCACAGTCATATGTCTCTTCATCCTAAAGAGACATGTGACTGTGGCCTAATTTCCCATGCAGGTCGGAGGTCAGAGTTAAGTGAGTGAACATATGAAGTGCAATGCTCCAGCTTTCCTGCTTCTTTCATAGTCTAGTGCTGAAAGTTAGAGGTCAGTGGTCTCCACCCTTGCTTATAGTAACTGCTTGTAATTCTTTGTCTATTGGCTGGAACTCTTGGATTTCTGACAAAGATTTACAAGACTCTGAACATCACCAGAGCAGCCCCTCAAACAGAAAATAACACAGAAAAGAATATTCCAGGAAGTGTTGTAGGTAAAAGGCAATAGCACAGTGGTTAGACTTGCATGCAGCTAACCCCAGGATGAACTATGGTTTGATTCCCTGCATTCCATATGGTTCACCGAGTCTGCCAGGAGTGATTTCTGACTGCAAAGCCAGGAGTAACCACTGAGTACTGCCATCAGGTGAGACCCAAAAACAATACAAACTAAAAATACAAAACAAACAAAAAAAGTCAACTTGAGCTTTATTTAGGGACTCAGGTTGGAATTCATATCTACTCATTCTCAAAGCCAAAACTAAGAAAGACATTCTCCATTCAAATCTTGTCATTTTATGAATATGTGGTACTTTCTAGACTAGAGAGTAGCAGCAACCACACTGACATATATTTCCCACAAAAGTAATTTTTCAATTAGAGCTTTACCATTTAAGACATTTCATCTTTCAAAAACTTATTTAGGAGTTTTCACAAATATTCTGGCAGACACCACCTTCTGAAAGAAAATATTTTTGCCAAAGCAGGAAATGCATTCTTTCTTTAATGAATTGCCAATTTTCTAAGGTTAAATACTTTGTCTATACCATTTTCATTTGCTTAGAAGATTTTTCTATTTATCTTGGAAATTGCCGAGATGATGAAAATCTAACTATAATTTAATGCAAATGTATTCAAATAATTATTGGATGAAAAATGGACAACCCATCTGAGCCCCCTGCACGTGTGGCAGAGAAAGATGAGAAGGCAGGTGTTCTTGCCTAAGGAGGTAGGTTTACCATGTCCACTACAGAGGAAGCTGGACACATCAGGGGCTCAGAAGAAACTAACAAACTTATAACTAGCATACTTTCTTGTTTATCTCTCTTTACATATTCCTTTTTCTTCTCCTTCCTGTCCCTCCACAACATAGACTCTTTATTTCTCTATATCTTTCTTTTCATTTATTAAACTTTTAAAAATTTAATTAAAAATTTTAATATCTTTATTTAAGCACCATGATTACAAACATTTTTATAGTATACTTCTATTTCTTAACTCTTTGTCTCTCTCCTTGCTTCTAACATAGGTCCTTATTATTGTTTCTTATGGTCTCCCTCCTGTGTCCATCTTATTTTCCTCTTTGTATGTTTCTTTATTTTTTACACTTTTTTCTATCCTCTACCTTCTCTTATATGCGCTAGGTCTACATCAAGACCAGCCCCTGTGTGCTAAGCCCTGGGAATAGTCAAAGGGGAAGTAACATAGAGGTTAGTTTTTGCCAGGAAAGGGAACTAGAGACACAGCAACTTGGTAAGGCAGGGAATTGTACTCTGAGGTAATATTTAGAAGGTAAAAGGTAATACCTTTTAGAAAAAGGTAAT
>PVKC010035473.1:0-14029 GCA_004027635.1 Crocidura indochinensis | reverse complement strand
CACCTTCCCAGTCACCATGTATAACATATGGAGTCATGATGACTGAAATAATTACATATCACAGCTGTAACAATAAACCACGCAGTGATCAATCATACTTTATCCTGGAATGTGTCTATTTCAACTATTTATTTCATAGATCACTTTGTATTGAAGCTCATTTCTGGTTAGAAGATGAAAATATGAGAACAGCAGAAATAATACAGTGTTGAAGGTTTTCACTTCATGTAGCTGACATAGTTATAATCCCTGCCACCACATACAGTCCCTTAAGTCCCACCGGTAAGCGAAGTGTGACTTAACACTCTTCACAATGCATGATTTGGATTTTAACTTTTTACTATCTTATTTGTAAGGCACCAAGTTGCTAGTTAGAATATTTTATTCTGTTTCTATTTTGAGATATTTCAATAAAAACATTTAATTATATATTTGAGAGAAAAAGCAGGATACAGTTTAAGAAAGTTAGGTATAATAAAGAACTAGATAACCGAACAATATATATGTATACGTATATTTGGTTTTATATTTTTATATATTTCCATTTATATGTGTCATATACAAATTAGTGTAGTCAAGTTTATTGATAATCAGCAAGTTTATGATGAAAATGCAGCTTAGTTGGTTCAAAGATACAACGTAAAATATTGTTGACCAATTAAAGATTCAAGTTTTCCTAATGTTTCTTTTTGTTAACAAACAGTAGTTGAGTAATGGAAAGAAGATACATGAGAGAAGGCAATGAATCAATCTTCTGATGTAACTACTCTAAAGAACTGTAAAGAACTGATATTTTTTTATGATATTTAGTGGTTTAAAAGAGTACACTTCTCTTTTATTTTCTGGAGATCACATTATTTAAAATTTAATGCCCAGTGAGCAGAGGTTACCATGCCATGACAATGGAAGTGGAGAAATAGTAAAAATTATGAGTCCTGGTTCTGTCACTAAATTGCATGTGATTCTGGGTCAAAACGAATGACCCTGCTCCCGTTATAGCTAAATATCTTCTTTATAATATCTCTCTAACTCTATCTTTGAAAAAAGATGACCTCATATATATGAAATCATTTTTTGTTAAAAAGTTGTACAGCTAGTTTTATTAACATAAATATCTGTGCCTTTTGGTGCAGTGATTTTCTTTCTCCTAGTGATAGTGATAATTTTCAAAATTGTTATAGTATATGTTATGGTTAACTAGCATCTTCCTAGTTCTTTAGTTTTGCTGCTCACCCCTGGAATTTCTCATTATTTATTCACTGCAGTATATTTCATCATATGTCAAATTGGCATTTGTACCATAGTGGTCCCTTGATTAGGTAAAATTAAATATTAATTTTTATCGTCGCTTACATCTTATTTTGCTTACTTCAAAAACATATATGCTTACAAAGTATTCTTGAATATTTTCTCATGGCCAATTGAGACCTGCTTAATTATACTTCAGCAATTCCCATTAGCAGTATTTTGTTTTTTGAAATTGTTTTGTAAAACACTTGAAAATGGGAGCAATGGGAGCCGGGCAGTGGCGCTGGAGGTAAGGTGCCTGCCTTGCCTGCGCTAGCTTAGGACAGACCGCGGTTCAAGCCCCCGGTTTCCCATATGGTCCCCCAAGCCAGGAGCGACTTCTGAGCGCATAGCCAGGAGTAACCCCTGAGCGTCACCGGGCGTGGCCCAAAAACCAAAAAAAAGAAAAGAAAAAGAAAATGGGAGCAATGGACTCTGTAACCTTTGTATATCCTTCTTTTAAATTACTTTGTAGACAAATATAGGCAGAAAATTCCCATGAACCTAGATGTTTTATGGAGAAAGGAATATGTACTTCTGGAGGCTGTTGAACCTGGATTGAGAATAGCTGTAATATAGATTGTGAGAAGTCCAGAGTATGGATTGCAACAGAGTTTATATGAAAGCTTGGGATAGACCCAGGGTGAACAACAAAACCGAGATATTGAATACTTACTTTAGTAAGCAGATTCCAATGGAAAATTAGCCAAGAGGAATTCCTAGTTAATATTTAGTCTTTGGATCTAAAAGTTTCAGAATATCCTATACTTTGTCAAGTTCAAGGAGAGAATTATCAATGGCAGTCTTAAAAATGTCTTTGTTGAGCCCTAGAATGTTCTAGAAAAACAGCAGAGTACTGAAAATATACATGGGTAAGCCAAACAGCAGTGGCCAAGCCCTTATTACTATTCCATTATTTAGTGACTCAGATTTCAATATATTTAGGTGATGGCAGTCATAAGAAGTGAACAAGCTAAATTCAGATACAGCATACTTGGCATTTTATTGCATGTTATTAGGGAAGTGGCATTTATGAAGATACCAAAGAATGAGAGATGTAAGATCAGCAAAACAGTAGGGTAAGTATGTACTGGAAATAGTATGTTAACACGAATCAAGTAAAGAAAGAGCCAGAAACTCTTGTTTCGAGAGGGGGCACACCAGAAGTAGAGAAAGGCTATTCTTTTTTAAAATATTTATTTATTTATTTTTTGGTTTTTGGGTCACACCCGGCAGTGCTCAGGGGTTACTCCTGGCTCCATGCTCAGAAATCGCTCCTGGCAGGCACGGGGGACCATATGGGGCACCGGGATTCGAACCGATGATCTTTTGCATGAAAGGTAAACGCCTTACCTCCTTGCTATCTCCCGAGCCCCAAAATATTTATTTTTTAAGTTAATGAATGGTTTATAAGAAGTGAAAAATAATAAGAAGCAAAACATAGTCAGAGTTTCATAGTTACATGTCCTTTTTGGTCCTGTTTACACTACTAAGCATACAGTATGTTATTAAAATCATAGGTATGTACTTGTTTCTTTTTACACTATGAGTATTTACCATTCCAAAGTCCCAAAGCCATATAAGTATTTGATAAACAAGAATGCACAACACCAACTCAGTTTGAAAGGAAAAAAATATAATCCAATCTTTCCTGGCAATGAAAAAAAATTTTTTTTTTGTTTTTGGGTCACACCCGGCAGTGCTCAGGGGTTACTCCTGGCTCCATGCTCAGAAATTGCTCCTGGCAGGCACGGGGGACTATATGGGGCACCGGGATTCGAACCGATGACCTTTTGCATGAAAGGTAAACGCCTTACCTCCATGCTATCTCCCAGGCCCCGAAAATTTCTTAATATACAAAAACAACACAGATCTTTTAGATAGATATTACCATAGGTACAATTAAAATTATGCTTTTCCTTAATGTCCAAGTAAAAATGAAAAAAAGCAATTTTTGTTCTGAGCTCAGGAATAACCCTTGACAATGCTCCTGAGGCCATATTTGGGTTGGAGGCTTGAATTGAAGTTAGCCACATGCAAGGCAAGTACCTTATTTTCTGTACTATCTTTCTGGCCTCTTAAGTAATTTTTACCCTCACCCAAAATTATGTGTTGAGGAACAAGGAAAAATAAATCATCCAAAGTAGGGTTTGTATACTTCTGGTTTCTAGGCAAAACATGTCTTCTTGTGTAAGAATTTAAGACAATTTAGGCATTGTCTATAATGTGTGCTTAGGAAAGTGAAAGGAATCCAGGATGAATTCAACATAGAAATTGAGGGTGAATATCACCAATCAAAATTAATTTCCATAAATATTCAAGTCATTATAGTTACTTTACTTCTTAGTGAATACCTGAAGCACCAAGATATTTTTTTTATAAAGTCTAAGCATTCATTCAGCTTCATGAGTTGTCCTATTTTTAGAATTTTTTTTTATTGAGACCATTATGAATTACAAGTCTTTCATAGTTGTATTTCAGGCACATTGGGACAGAGCGTTAGGGCCATTCCCACCACCAGTGTTGACCTCCTTCCACCATAGTTCCCCGTATGCATTGCATATCTTCACCCTTAGCCCCATCAGGAGCATTGAGTGGAAAAAATAAAAACATGGTCAGATCTAATAACCAAGCAAAGGCAATGGCAATAGAATCAAGAGACACAAACAATAACAAACTAATCACAAAATGGACCTGTTACAAGAGTTGTCCTATTATAGTAGCCTATGGATTTTGATTTTGTTTGTCAACATGCCGAGCAGGTAACAACTTCAAGTAAAGGGCTTCAAAAGATTCTTCCTGCATCTCTTGTTAGTCTGGCTCAGTTTCTGTTGCTTACCATCATGTAGTACCAAAGGTACAGCTACTTCTTTGTCCATTTTGTGCTTCCTGGTTAGTCCTATTCAACACATATCTAATTTCCTGAAGGAATACTATCTCAAAACTTTTATGATTCCTCATTCTCCTTGTTTCAACTTTTTCTTTTTTTGCTTCTTGTCTGTTTTTTAAATTGCTATCTCTGACTTCTTTATTAACTTTTTAATATAATAGTGATCCACTGTCAAGCCTTGAATTCATCTTTTTCCCCTCTCTAACCATTTTTAGCTAACAACATGAGCTTTATTCAAATCTCAGATATACCACTTCCTAGAACGTGTCCTTGAAGAGATCATTTAACAATTCTGTACCTTAGTTTCTTTATTCACGGTACTTATTTCATATGAGTATTGAGTAAATGAAGGAATATTTTAGCATGCATCAGGTAGAGCTGGTATTTTGACATACACTCATAAATACCGTTCTCCTTATAATTGCCAGTAAACATCCATTTCCATGTCATATGGATCATCTACATCAATGTTAGGAAGCCATTCTCTGCTCAATACCATTGAGTTATCATAAAATATTAGCAAATAAACCGTAGTCAGCTATCATAAAGCATATGTGTCTGTCCCATTATGCACCAGAAATAAACTATACAATTTCATGGGCCTTATATATACATATATACATATATATATAATGGGCAAGAAGCATGTTCCTTCTCTCCTATGGAATATATTGGTGATATTATTATTTATATTTGCAGCATAAACTTGCCTGAATATCTAATCTCTGCTCCTTGTCAAAGTTTGTAAGTAATATTTGATTCAACTTTTACTCTCAATCCACTTTTTTTTTCTCCTGGGGCTCTGGGTTTGTTTTGCAAATGGTATCAAAACTGGATATTTCTTTAATTATTTTTACCTTATTTATTAACTTTATACTACTCACAGTAGACTCTATTCCAAGAATTGGATTTCTGGTAACCAGTTTTCAATAACTAATCAGTCTTCTTTATATTCTTGTAAAAAGCATTAATGATGAGGAACTTGTTTTACCCAAATCTCCTAAAATTCTAGGGGGTAGAATTGTTATGTAATAAATCTAACTTATTAGAGGAGGAAATTGCAGATACTTTCTTGTTGTCCTTGGCCACATTTCTTCATATTTCTCTCAAATTAAATTAATCAACACAGAGTTAAGGAAATTCATAGTCTTTATAATATGTAGCAATGAAAAAATTTCCTAAGTTTTGTCAACTTATTTTTATTTTAACGAAGATTTGAATGCATGCCAGGATCAGGAGAATAATTGCTAGTTAGGTTTATACTAATGAACAGACTAAAGTAGGAATTGTAAAAAAGAGGGAGAATGATCTGATTTTATTGGGCATGTTCCTTGCCAGCAGCTTGCAGTGAATAATGGCGCCCTAGATCTGTTTTTACATTTAACACAAAACACTCAAGTGAAACAGCAGGCTCTTTAAGGAACATGTATTGAATTTGAAAAGTATTTATTGGGTTCCTAGTGATGTATTTTTATGAACCAATTAGTTCTTCTGTTGAAAAAAGAGGTGGAGAAACACTTGCACAGTTGCCTCCACCATTCTGCTGTAAAGGCTGGGCTCCATAAGTAATAATTCCTACCAGCAATATTTTCAGAGAGCTGCTGTTGAACCTGCTGTTACATATTCACTTGTAATCTACAGTCATAGAGTAAGTAGAAATCCCCATAGCAGTCAGAAGAGGACGGTTTACATACTTAATATTTGGATCCTCCTTCTGGTACAAGATTTTGGTATATGAGAGTTTGCTATCCAGCAATTACTACTGGCTCTGTGCTCTGAAGTCACTGATGTCAGGGCTCAAAACCAGATTGGTTTCTTGCATAGAGAGTGCCATATACATAGCTCAGTCCCACTGTGGATAATCTTAAAGGACCTTCTTGAAATTTTGTCAAAGGAAGTTGGCTTGATTTTCCCAGAGCGCTGGTCATTCTTTCAGTCTAGCTTTCCCTTTTGTGTAATTTTAATTCTCTTGTATTAGACACAATATTTTGGTGTTTACTGTTGAATGGGCAGTTAATGTGACTTATGAGGCTATGACAAATGTTTGAAAGCAATGAGTAACAGCATATGCATTATGTCTAAATTAAGGCAAGTAGCTTGTATTTGAGTTACATTTGTTCACCTGAACTTGAAGAGGACATGAATAGGAAAGTAATCTGATTCACCTAGCACTCATGGAAACATTAACCAAGAAATAGTTAGACATTCTGTTAGAAAAAAATGAATGTGCAAGTGGAGCAGAACTTCCATAGTCTTAATAAATTCACTCAGGACTTGAGAGAAAAATTAAAATTTGGGGCCGGTTGGTGGCGCTGGAGGTAAGGAGCCTACCTTGCCTGCGCTAGCCTAGGACGGACCGCGGTTTGATCCCCCGGTTTCCCATCTGGTCCCCCAAGCCAGGAGCGACTTCTGAGCACATAGCCAGGAGTAACCCCTGAGTGTCACCGGGTGTGGCCCAAAAACCAAAAAAAAAAAATTTATCCTACATCCATGTTATTTGTGAATGGATTTTTCTAAGACCCTCAATGATTTAAAATGCAAATTTGTACTTTATATAATATGATTATAAATGTACCATTGTAAATTATTACCTATGTCTATAGCTCGCAAAAGTTGTTACTTCCATTTTTCAAAATGTGAGAAAAATATTATGAAACTATTGAAGTTTGTTTAAGATCTAACAAATAAAGCAAGAGTAAAATCAAACCACAATAAAGTCTACTGTTTCCAAATTGGCCTTTAGGTAAAGGGTGAGGAGCAAAGACACTTTAAGACTTTACAGCACATAATATTTTTCAAAGGAGCAGTATGATGATGAAAGTAATGATAACAGTGGTAGCAGGAACAATGACAACCAGTGGCATTTTGAAGTTCTCATGAGCCAAGTCTGAAAGTTGCACTTCACAGTCATTATCTTTGCCAAGTATCTCTGAGATGTTATTTTTCCAGTTGCACAGAGGAGATAAGTTTTGGGCAGAGAAGTCAAGTTTCTTGCCCAAGTAAGCCAGAAGTGGAATATAATCAAGACATCATTTACACTCTAAACTTTGATTCAATGTAGAAAACATTTCCCATTACAGGACAACGAATAGTGTCCTAGAAAGACCTGGGTGCAAGACAAGTCCTAACTATACTACTGTTATGTGTAACTACAAAAATATATTACTGGTCTGCTCTAACTTTTATTGTGGAGATAATAGATAAATTAACAAGCTTCTATGGTTAGAACTCCTGAGGCCTCTTCTCCATTGATTATTGATAACTATTTTTCCCTATGTCATCAAATACTCTTTCTTCTATGATGTTGATCCTGGTGTGTCATTCTCTTTATTGGTGGGAGCAATATCTGACTGTGTTAAGAGATTACTTCTATTTTGTGCACCGGGATTATACCTGGCACTTCTCTGTTGGGATCAAATCAGGGTCAGCCACCAAAAGGCAAGTGCCTTACCCCAAGTACTATTGTTTTTGCCTTCTTTCTCTTTTTCTTCAGGCCACCAGTTGCGCTAGATGAGAGGTTCAGTCACATGAATTCATTAAAGTTTAATTACCTCTTCAAAATACTTATCTCCAAATAGAGTAAATTGGGTTCAAAGTTTAAGCATATGAATTTTGAAGGGATGCAGTTTAGTTCATAGGAGCTGACATTTGTGCCAGTTGAGTATGAAAGAATTTTTTTCTACGTGTTGATATATTGGTGACTCACTGTACCTAAGTGAAAATTCCAAACAACATTGTTTAGTTTTTGCATCATAGCTGGCTGTGAAAGTCACCCAAATATTGACAAGCATATAGAAGGCATATGATGGAAAGAATCAAAAAATTAAAATGACTATCTTACCTAAGCTATTATATAGATTCTGTGCAAACCAAATTCAAATGATATTCTTCAAGGAACTAGAAAAGTTAGTAGTAACTTTTGAGTAAAATCAGATGAGTATTGGGATAAGGAATAAAATTGAGATGGGTATGTACGCTGGTTAGGTATTTGGGACACTGCTGGAGGGAAGTTGCTACTAGTGATGGGATTAGTGCTAGAATATTATATGCCTAAGATCAACTATCAATAACTTGGTGAATCATGGTTTTATAAGTAAATAAAAATAAAAATGTAAAAACAATGAAATATTTTTAAATACAAGAATTTGAGAGCCAACGCACAGTCTAAAGCCCCAAAATGTATTTAAAATACACTCATTCTTAAAGCAATATAATTTAAGATCAAAACTCATGCTTAAAATAATAATGTTCAGGGGGCCGGAACAATAGTGCAGTGGTATGATGCTACCTTGCATGCAGCAGACCCAGGACAGACCTTGGTTCGATCCCAGGCATCACATATGGTCACCCAAGCCAGTAGTGATTTTTGAGTGCATCACTTGCTGTGGCCCCAAAACCAAAATAATAAAATAATAATGTCAGATAAAGCAAATGGGTCTGTATTATGAATTTTGCTTACTTGTACATTTAGGAGAAAAGTAGAAGAAACAAAATGATTATTTTATGTTTATTGGACATATCCTATATAAAAAGTATTACCAACACATTTACAATTCAGGTGGGAAATAATACCCTGAAACTTCCAAGGAGAATTTGATATTCAGAGAAGCTAAATTCCCTATGAAAGATCGGAAATTATATTTAAAATGTTGACCTCAACCCAAGTTTCATTTCTGTACCAAATATTGCTAGGACTAATCCCTGAATATAATAATGTAGAGTCATGAGTAGACGCTGAGTACCACAGGATGTGACCCTAAAGCCAAAATTAACAACAAAGCATAAAACAAAATGGTGGAACCCAGAAACTTGAAGTGGCAATATGTCAGTTCTTGGAATCCTGAAAGTCAAAGGTAGGCACATTTACCTGTTTCAATCTCTAATTAATCATCCACTTGAAAAGAGGCCTCACTCTTGATATCTGAGAAAACACTTTTTGGGCACTGGAAATAATAACAAGTTACCTCAATTCTTAGACTTAGATTCTAAAGTATATGAGTAATACTTTGCACTCAGGAAGATCTTTTATCTGAGTCTTTTAAAAGCAGAACAAAACCAATTATTACTTACCCCCTTTATGATTGGAAGAGAAGATCTTAATCCCTAATTTACTGAAAGAAATACAGAAGCTTCCACGGATGAAGTGGTTTACTGAATGTCACACAATCAGTCTCTAAAAGCCTCCAGATAACACTGAGGGCTCATGACAAGAGGAGCTTTTTACCGAAGAGCAACTTTTACAATTGTTTCTTATTGCTCTATCCTTATCCTATTCTTGCTCATGCATATACTCTCTTCCTCCTCAATAGCCAGGACATCTTGTGTAAAAGTGCTTTGTCAGAAATGTAGATACTGTGACTCACCTTCGGTTTCTTTTATATTTTATAAAGGTTTTTGATTCTGAATATCTTAAACATTTCACGGGAGTGGGGAAAGATTTGGGGGAAATATCAGGGAAGTGTAGTTAGGGCATAGAAGGGACTATGACAATTATTGTTGGAAATGATCACACTGGACTAGACCTGGGTCCTGAAAGGAGGTAAAACTACATATGTTATTCCCCTCAGTAACAAAATTACAACCCATAGTTTCTAAAAGAAAAAAAGAAAGAGAGAGAGAAAGAAGAAAAATGTTTGCCACAAAGGCAGACAGACTAAAAGGCAGGAGGAAGTTAGGACAGATGCCGGATAATGGTAGGAAATGTGGAAATGTGCATGGCCTTGTGAAGGGTGTTAGACATTGTATGAATGAAATTCTTTTTTTTTGTTTTTGTTTTTGTTTTTGGGTCTCACCCGGCAGTGCTCAGGGGTTACTCCTGGCTCCATGCTCAGAAATTGCTCCTGGCAGGCACAGGGGACCATATGGGGCACCGGGATTCGAACCGATGACCTTTTGCATGAAAGGCAAACGCCTTACCTCCATGCTATCTCCCGGGTCCCATGAATGAAATTTGATCATGAACAACTTTATAACTGTACAATTCACAGTGACTCAATTAAATAATTTATTAGCCCCCCTTTTTTTGGCTACACCTGGTGGTGCTCAAGGGTTACTCCTGGCTTTGCACTCAGAAATCCCTCCTAGGCAGGCATGCAAGAAAATATATACTCAGATAAAAGGAAGATTGATCTTTCTTATATATGGGATGTAAAGAAACATAGTGAGAGAATAACAAATGGTTAAATAAACTGATCCAGAGAACTGGTCTATAGAACTAAATATACCAAGGGTGATGAATAGGAGGTGAATGGAGAGGACTCTGATACAATGGTGGAGAAAAGTGGACATTGTGGAAGATGTGGTGTTGGAAAATTGTAAACATTAAAATATATCATTAAGAATGCAAATCATGGTACCTACAATATAAATATGTAATAAATTTATAGGTGGAAGAACCACTACTGGTTAATTACTGAATATACTAGAATATAGACCGAGTTTTTCTGGCCCAAAATTTGTGCTGGAAAACGCAAATTTGACTTATACTCGGGCCATACAGGTTATTTGATTCAGTGCACACCCGCAATACTCTGCACTTTGTATGTGACCAACAGCAGTGATGATGATATCTGCAACTCAGTGATGATGACAATGTCTTTGCAGATACCTTCACATCAGATACAGCTGAAGCTCTGTTTAGACATGCAGATGAGGAGGAAGAGGAATCCAATTTTGAAGAATTTTACCCTTTGCGATTTATCTTGATTACCTGTTCAGCTACGGTTTTCTGCACTTTATTTGAAGTTTTAAAGTTATTATTGCTAACTTACAGTTTTTCTTTAGCAGTAAATATTGAAAACCATTTAACCTACTGATTCCTCAATTATTGTAATTGTTTTGGGTATATATTTTTAGTTTTGAAGTTTAGTAGAGGTTGCTACATTTTCCACCTGAGTCACTAAGTTGTTCCAATTTTTAGGGTAAAAATATGGGGGTTGGCTTATACTCGGGTTGTTTCATACTCGAGTATATACAATAATCAAAGGAAATGCCTATTGAATATAGCCACATTAAAACTTATTGCTTAGTAGACCATTCATTAACCCATAATCAAAACAGTTATGCTTGATTTTCAGAGAAAGGTACGTTTGTATGTTCACAAACATATGTCATATATGACCTTTTAGATCAGTGGATCTTTAATGGGACATTTGGTCAATAAACATTATAATGTTTTTAAAATTAAGATGTTAATAAAGATGATATCGGTACATCACCCTAGATATAACTTAATCAGAATTATTAGAGATATATTATACTCACATATACCCATCCATGAAAAAAAACTCATTTAGTTTCTCTGTAACTAATCTAACCATTGACATTTGCCCTTATAAGGCTTGCCACAATTTGGTCAATTACTCGTGCATGAAAGATTATAATTAGGATTTTATACATTCTGTTTTCTGTTTTTTGACTTTGACTGTAAGTTATATAAAGCTTGGTACTCAAGATCCTTCCCAAAGCAATCACATCAGATTTACTAAGCATGATACTCAACTATTTGTAATTTTTAAAGCTCCCTGGATGCTTGCAACATGCAGTTAAGTTTAAGACTGCTGATGTGTTGACAGTGCTGTGCATTGATTTTGAATACTTGTAATACAATTAAATGACTCAATACCTAAAACACTGCAGAGGAAGGAAGTATGTAGGGCAACTATGGCAACACCATTTAAAAAAAACACAGAACTGAGATCGATTCGTTGGAACTAAACTATAATAAATTATTTGCCAATCATTAGCATGTCAAAATAAATGCCTTTAACTCTGAAATGTCAGTTGGCATCACATCCCAAGTTGTCAAAACAGGGATTCTGACCACTGATTGATAAGAGGCTACCTAAAAAAAGTAAGATAGGAAGCCAAATCTGAGTGCTACCAAAGTTCATGGTATTTACACTAACCCAGTGTTGCTGTGTCTGGGAAAATGCAAATATTCTACTCTACCATGTTAGATCTATTCCATCATAATCTCTGAAATAGGGCCATAACTGTGTGTTTTGTATTAGCAAGTTCTTTAAATGACTGAGTCACACTGCAAGATGAGAAACACTGTACGATCACAATCTCCAATTCTTTCATCTCTGTTCACTCAAATAATCTTTTCATCATGAAGACTGAGAAATGAAAATGTGGAGGTGACTCAGAGAAGATGAAGGACTGAGAAATTGCCTCTCCTGTTAAATATTAACAATCGAGGCTGAGGTGAACCTTGCTATCAGAGGAATCATATTGGAAAAATTATCAGGGATTCTGGTCTTTACTTACAGGGGTGCTTTGCTAGATTATGCCGCTTTCCTATATGGATATCTGTTTATAAGTTGACATTTTGTTCTATTCATAAACATGTCTTAAAAGTTTCAGTGAAAAAACAAATAAATATCCAAATTGGGTTTCAGGAAACAATTTTTGGCAACATCCCAAGCAATACTCAGGGGATTAGGTTCATTCCCTGAAGCACTTGGTCATATGGCTTGACAATACAAAAACTTTTAATACTTTTACTTGGCAATGCAAACTTCTCAGATCTAGACATTCTCAGAGTCATCAGAGCCACTATTTGAAAACCAATGAAACTATATCCACTTGTACATGGGGTAAGGTATACATTGCTGTACATGATTCTGGGATTTGTGCATGCAAAATATGTGTTTTAATCATTTGAGTTTTATGTCTGGCCCAGAAAATGAAATTTTGTTCTTAAATGTTTATAATAATTTGTTATTCAGGAAAACAATAGTAGCTTTTTTGCTTCCATTTGTGGTCTGCTGGTTTAGAATTCTATCATCTTGCAAGACATATCTGTGATGAGCTTTTCTGTTCTACCTTTTAAGGCATATTAATTAGTGTGGTGAATTTGGCAGGAGGGAAAGACGGAAAAATAAAATAATCAGTCTGTGTACTTTAATGGGGCAAGGTGGAATGGGCATAGAGAATGATGGTGAGAAGACATTAAAGAAGAAAAGAAGGAAAGAAGATAAACTGAAAATAATGGAGACCATTGTTTACAAGGAAGAAGAGAAATAAAAGAAAAATGGAAGGAAAGAAGGAGTGACAAAGGGTTCAAGGTGTAAGTGTACAGGAAAGTGGGAAGGAAAGGAGTATTATAAAAAAGAAGAAAGAGGGCAACAAAATAAATAAAATAAAGCAATGAACATTGACTAAGGAGCTAGGCAATTTTCAGTGAAGTAGCACTTGTAAAAGACATACCGCAGAGATGCTAGTTCTAGGGGTTAATGATGGCAGTAATCATGATTCCAATTTGCCACAAAAGGGATGAAAGGCAATTGAGTTGCAGATGGAAAGGCTCACAGAGTTGGTCGCAGAGTAATAATGAAGCAGCAGTGGGAAAGCCAAGATGCTAAGAGGCTGTCTGGAGTTCTTTTTATTTTTTGACAGCCGTTTTGTTTCTGACGCACAGTTGAATGGTACCGAGAAGTGTGTTTGCTTGATACAAGCTCTCTAAACCAGAGCAAAGAAGCTTAGATGTCCACAGGGATACTTGTGACATTTTAGTCTATGATTCATCTTTCCCTAGCATTTCCTTTTTTGATTTTTGTTTTGTTTTGGGGCCACACACAGTGCTGCCCAGGGTTACTCCTGACTATCCACTCAGAAATTACTCCTGGCTTGGGGGACCATATGGGATAACGGGGATCAAACCCAGGTCAGTATTGGGTCAACCTCATGAAAGGCAAACATCCTACCACAGTGCTAATGCTTTGGGCCCACCTTAACATTTACTTTAATCAAGAATTGGTCTCTTTTACATCCTCTCCTTTCCAATTCCTGACTCTTGCTGGCATTCTATTGGCAATGGCCAGTGTAGTGTACAAGCTGCTAATAAAT
>PVKC010035472.1:0-13441 GCA_004027635.1 Crocidura indochinensis | reverse complement strand
TGCGGATATTAGGGTCTTCCTTGGTTTAACCATATTTCTTGCAATTCTTGTTATAGCTCACTTTTGTCACCAGTCTAGTTAGATATAGGTGTTTCTGGCTTGTTTGGTGGTTTGCTTCCAATTTTATGGGCTATTTATTATTAAAGGTTTTGGTGTTGGGTCTGAGCCGGTTTGGCCTATATGTTGGTAAGCTATCTTCCGTGTTCGCGCGGTTTGCGGACTCAGCGCGCGTGTGCGGGTTCCCCGACCTGTCCCAGAGCGGGGCGAAAGGGCCGGAGCTGGCTGGGCCCAATGGCGGACTCAGCGCACGTGTGCGGGTTCCCTTACCTGTCCCAGGGTGGGGCGAAAGGGCCTGAGCTGGCTGGACCCAATGGCGGACTCAGCGTGCGTGTGCGGGTTCCCTTACCTGTCCCAGGGCGGGGCGAAAGGGCCGGAGCTGGCTGGGCCCAATCCAAAGTTTCTAATCGCGCAGCTGATGTATCCAGCCATGAGCTGTGGGGGAGGCCTTGGCAAAAATCGTCTGCAACAAATGATTCACACAAACAGGTTTGGGGGGACAAAAGGTTTGGCCAAAAGAGTTTAATTCTCCCTGGTTGGATCTTTCTCTCCTCTTCTCCCTGTCCGTCTCTTTCTCTCTCTCTGTTTCCCTGTCTGTGCCTTTCTTCTTCTTCCCCTAGTCTTCTCTTCTCTTCTGTCCCTGTCTCTGCCTTTCTTCTTCTTCCCCTAGGCCAAAATGTTGCACGAAAATATTCTGAAGTAAACACAACATTCTTCTTTTTTATGTTTTAATCTATTTGGGGAGACGCTTCTTATTCTCTATCTTCTCTCTTTCTCTCAGTCTTTCTCTCTCTGTTCTCTGCTCTCTGAATAAACTTATATCTTCTTTCCTGCTTAGCTATTTCTTCACTTTATTTTATTCTTCTCTGTGTAACCATATTCCTTATTCTTATTCTCTATTAGTCTCTCTGTCTCAGCTCTTCTTATTCTCTAGACGTCTCCTTTCTGTGGGCCCTTTTCCTTATTCTCTTAGTCCCCCTGTCTCTCCCCATCTCTCTTCTCTCTTTCTTTTCCCTTCTCCTGTCTGTCTGTCCTCTCCCCCTTTTATCCTTGCTCTCCAACTGTCACTTTCCAACTGTCACTTTCCAACTGTCACTGTCCAACTGTCTCCTTTGGCCTCCCCTTCAAACTTTATTATTTATTAATAGAAAATAAATACAATACATAAAATAAATATAAAATCCTCTACAATGGGGAACCGGGGGATCGAACTGCGGTCTGTCCTAGGTTAGCGCAGGCACCATGACTCCAGCGCCACCACCTGGCCCCCAGTAAACAAATAATTTTTAACTTTATAGGTTTCAGATGCCAATTTTTATCTATAGTTCTTGGTTTTGAAACCTCTATTCTTTAATATTTTGTTTTAATTTCCATTTTTTCCTTTCCTCCCAGATTGATTTACTATTAAAGCACTCTTATGAGATATTTATATAGCAGGTAATATGTCCAACATAATTAACACAATATTTAATATTTCCATTCGATTTTATTTCCTTTTTAATAATATCTTTATTTTAAAAACAGTGATTACAAACATGATCATAGTTGAATTTCAGTCATCAAAAGAACAACCCCCTTCACCAGTGCAACATTCCCATCACCTATGTCTTCATCTCCCTCCTCACCTCCCCCAACCTGTATTTGAGACAGGCTTAGATTTTTATTTCATTTTTGTTCAAAGCATTGAACAGATAAGGACATGAATATGTTCATTATTGTGTTCTAGAATAGTTTTGTTTAAAGATGGAGATAAAAGTATAGTCATACTTAGATTATTCTTAAATTATAAAAAAAGTTTCTTGAAGAAAAATCAATGTTATAAGTTGAATTTCTAGGTGATTGTAGCTCCATTCTCAATAATAGGCATACTATAAGCTCCTGGCCCACTATTTCTGACTTATTCCTCCTTATGTTTCATTTTAGTATTGGATGGAGAGCACTGTAGACACCTGGGAAGTTGGGTTGGTGAGTTGTTTAAGTTATTATAGTTGGGGGTATATTAATGTAATGATAAATTTTTGCAGCTAAGGAATAAAGTGAATTGTCTTTGCTGCTTTCTTGATCAATGACGAGCTGCCTGGATTTAACAGAGTGTAGTTTAATCAGTGAGCATGCATGACATTTTCACATGTTCATAGCCCTGAACTGTAGTGAAGAAACACTAATTAATGTAGTGTTGATATCCTGAACACAAGACTTGGAAAATGGAAAAATATCTCTATTAACTGGAATGATGTCTCTTATGAACTTTTTTGTTTTTGTTTTTTGATTTGGTGCCACACCCAGAGGCACTCAGTAGTTACTGCTGGTTCTGCGCTCAGAAATTGCTCCTGGCAGGCTCAGGGGAACATATAGGGTGCAAGAACCCAAACCCTGGCCTGTCTGGGTCAGCCATATGCAAGGTGAATGCCCTACCACTGTACTATCTCTCTGACCCCTCTTATAAACATGTAAACATAAAAGTTGGGAAATAATTTTACCAGCAACCAAAGAATGAGAGAAGGAATAATCTAGCATGATTTGATGTCTGTTGAAGTCATTGCTAATTTTAAACAGTGAAAACTCTATTACTGACTACTTGAAATAATTTTGAACTTAGTTTTTAAAAACTAAATGGTAGATTATACTATTTAATGTCAATTATAAATAAAATCATTGGACATAATTTAGATAGGTTCTATAGGTATATAAATAAATGGTTTAGTCAGTGGAATTTCTAGTTTCATTTGTATTATAAATTGATAAAAGCATTCAGAAGTATTAGATTTTTCCAATTCTGACAATTTTCAGAATATTAATTTACTGAGTTGGAAGAAGATATGCATGTTCTTATACTCAGTGGACTTCAGTGTGAATCCTAAATTGGGTTCAGTGTGGAATTCTCAAACATGAGTTCACAGATCATTTTAGCTTCAAGTGGAATGGTTTCATGTAGCTATAAAGATTTTTCTTCCACTAATTCAGTGAAAGAACATAATTATAAAGCTTTTTACTATTACTAATAATGTGTTGAAGTTTAATCAGTTAATAACTTTTTATATATTTTATCCTATACTGTCATTGTTAATAGGGGATATGATTTAATTATTTAAAAGGTTACAAAATGACTTACAATGTCCTATCAGATTCACGAGTGGTATTCTGAATTTAAATGGGCATACCATCTCATTCATTTGAAGATGTCCCTTCATTCTATTACAATGTTGAGTAAAATGGCATGGAGTAATGAACAAGTGCTTAAAATATTATATCACGAACCTGTAGTTTTGATTGATTTATAATACATTTCAATATACTCTTGTCAAACTGTAATGTTTTGCTAAACATATTTATTAGAACTAATAATGTACTTTGAGAAAATGATAGTCTCTTTATACTTAGAAGCAAGCATGTTTTCAAAAGTAAGCATCTTTCTGTATCTACTTTTTGCTCATATTTCTGATTAAATCAAAGTCCTCTTATGTCTAAAAATCTCCAAAGTAAGCAGTGTCCTTAATCAATATTTATGTGGGGCTGTGTGAAAGACTATTGAAAATGAAAGAAATGGGATAGACTGAACAGAGCTTGAGGAGTCACATCAGAGCAACTTTTTGAAAGGTCTGATCCAATCAGGAAATGACACAAAGTTACTCCATACCAATGTAAAATGGAACAGGAGAAAGTTGAAGTCAAAGGGCTATATGTGTATGTATCTATGCACACTATATTTATTGATATATTCCACAGTAACTACAGTTAATAATCAGCTTAGTAACTAAAGTGGCCTGTCTGTAAATTCAGTAGAATTTCCCCCTTCTGCTTCATATCCTTTAATTTTTTTAATTCAATTTTTTCCTGAGTACTATTTCTTTTTTATTTTTAATAATTTCTTCACTTAAGCAATGTGGCTACATAAATGTTTGTAGTTGGGTTTCAGTCATCCAATGTACACCACTTTTCACCAGTGCAACCTTCCTGCCACCAATATCCCCCTACCTCCCACCCTGCTTGTCTTCAGGACAAGCATTCCGTCACTCTCTTCTCTCTCTCTCTCTCTCTCTCTCTCTCTCTCTCTCTCTCTGTCATTGCCATGGTAGTTGCCAGTGCAGTTGCACTGAGCACTATTTCTAAACACACGTTGCCACTTTTCTCTGAATTCTTTTTGGCAAAGTGAATCAAAGAAGTCTATGCCATCCTGGGTTTTAGCTTGGACAAATTATCTACATCTTGTAGTTGAATATCAGAGAGGAATGCAAATACTTGTCCTTGAGCACAGGGCTGCCACTCACACAGAGCCACAACCCCTGGCTTTGAAATCAGTGACTCTAGCATGGTGTGGGACAGAAGGATCTATTAGAAACAGCAAATCACCTGGTCTCTGTTTCTGTTTCCTGCCATCTGGTACTTTTCATTACTTTATATCCACACCAAGCACTTCTTTCTGTGAGTTGTGCTTTTGCCAAATTTAAATAAATTACCTCAGAAATGATTCTTTCATTTCAGATGAAACTGATATGCTCTCTAGGATGATTTTGAGACAAGGACGATATCCTTTAGCCTGCTCTCTTCTTTCATGGATCTGAGCTCAACAGAGGCATGAGTCCATCTGGATTTAGGTACTGAATTCAGCCTTTCACCCTGGAATTTGTGTCTCCTGGACTAGCGAGTTGAGTTGGATATATTTCTTTCTTTAAAAATAGCTTTGTTCAGGGCATAGATTATAATGGAAACATATTTGAACATTTTGCATTCCACCCCAGTGGGTTCCATAAAGTTGTGGGTTCCATAGGAGCTTGCCAGGAATCCTACTGGTTAGCTAAGGAGGATCCACATTCCTAACCAGAGGTAGTGTTCTAGTGTTCTTAGTGTTATTTGGTTTGACCTCTCTGTTTCCTTTACCATCATTATAAGTGTTCTGAACCACACTCTTTTCACAGTGCCCTACACATGTTTCAGATAAATAGTGTGAGGTAAATAAAAATTATTACATTTTTCTTGATTTTATGTCTTTAGACTAATTTTTGAGAGTTATTTATATAGTGTCTTTTTTTTTTTGAGTCACACGCGGCAGCACTCAGGGTTTACTACTGGCTCTACTCTCAGAAATCACTCCTGACAGACTCGGGGGACCATATGGGATACCGGAATTTGAACCACCATCCTACATGCAAAGCAAACACCCTACCTCTATGCTATCTTTCTGGTCCGTTATATAGTATTTTATTTAAAACTTTGCCTTTAAAGAACGCCACCCAAAAACATTATGATACTTAAATATCATGCCATCATTTAAAATTTCATCTTTTTTTGTTTGTTTTTGGGGTCACACCCAACAGCACTCAGGGATTACTCCTGGTTCTACACTCAGAAATCGCTCTTGTCATGCTCGGGGGACCACATGGGATGCTGGGAGTCAACCACCATCCTTCTGCATAAAAGGCAAAAGCCTTACCTCCATGCTATCTCTCCGGCCCCAAATTTCAACTATTTACCAAATAATCGTCTCATTCACTTAGACACAACGGAATGTGGCAATGGAATGAATGCAGCTGTCAGGAGATATGAAGTCATGAAATTCTCCTATACATGGATGTACATGGAATTTATTATGCTGAGAGAAATAAGTCAGAGGGAGAGAGATAGAAACAGAATAGTCTCACTCATCTATGGGTTTTAAGAAAAAAAAAAGACATTATTGCAATAATGCCCAGAGACAATAGAGACGAGGACCAGAAGGAACGGCTCATAGTATGAAGCTCAACAAAAAGAGTGATGAGCACAGTTAGAAAAATAACTACACTGACAACTGTTGCAAGTCAGCCCCTGATGAGGTTGACTGATGGAGGGATGGAGAATGAGGCCTTTCTCCTCCAGCTCAGACCACGCGTCTGTTACCCTATTCAGCTGGCGGTTTTGAGGTGAATGTGTTGGGAAGAAAGCCAACAGGCAGTCAAGCTTCCGAAGAAAACAGCTTTTTATTTCGTGAAGAGGCCGAAGCCAAAAGGCCTACGAATAGGCCCCAGGAAAAAGGCCCCCTCGTCTTCCACAGACCCTTGCTTTTATGCCGCAGAATCAGGTACACCCAATGGTGGGATCAGGTACCACCCAATGGTGGGAGCAGAATCAGGTACCACCCTAGGTTGGGAGCAGAATGCCAAGTCACGCCCTAGGATAGGACACAATCACTGATCAGGGTAGGATCAGTAACATAATAATCCCATAAAAATGTTTACATACACAACAAACAACAACCATAAAAATGTCAATGAGTGAGAGAAATTTAAGGCCAAACTAGAACACAGGCTGGGGTGGGTGGGTGGAGATAAGAGACAGGGGTCATTGGTGGTGGGAATGTTGTACTGGTGAAGGGGTGTTCTTTATATAACTGATACCCAACTACAATTATGTCTGTAATCAAGGTGCTTAAATAAAATATTATTAACAATTAAATTATATTAAAAATAAATTAAAGTGCCTTTTTATAGTAACAGCATATATTTCCAGTAATGAAAACTACATGTAAGCAAATTCAATGGAATTGAATTTGGCCTTCACTTGTGTACTCTAGCTTCTTGTACTTTTGTTCTTGTAGGCAGTGTCGTACTATTTGGACCCAACTGTGGTACTGTGGAGGGGAGTGAAATCCTGAGTATCAGGAATGGGCCTCTGGACCTCTAAGTTCTCCCTGATCCCATCCACATGTATTTTCAGAGATTCTGCAAGATTTTATACTGGATTTTATAAATGACCTAACGATCTTTGATCCGGATTGTCATTAGAATAATTTCTTCACCACTCATGCCAAACTCTTAGCATATCTCTAAATACATTATCATACATCATATAATATCTAGGCCATACCTACCTTTGTAATGTGAGGAATGGTTTAAACAGATTTGGAGAAATAATTTCTTGATTATGACTAGAATATTTGGTAATACAAAATATAAGAATGCCACTTTTTTGTTGTTTGTACAAATGAAAATTTTACTATTAGTGCTAAAGCAGGCTTAGGGACTAACTGCTGACTTATAAAAGAAATGCAGGATATTTCTATTGTAAATCTTGACACATATGAAAAAAGGATTGTGTTTATACAACAGTGCCAGATCCAGCATCTTGGTCAAATATAGGATTACAAGCAGAAACGTGAAATTGTTCATCTGGCCCATGACTTGAACAGAAAAAACTCAGCCAGCAGTGAACATCAAGTACAGCAAAATTACAAACCAAACAAAAGTAATACAAAATAAAGTTTTATTAATTTATTTTGTTTGTGGCTTCACTCTACTGTGCTTGAAGGCTCCCTGTTACTTTCAGGAATCAAACTCAGACCTCTTAGTTACAAATATTTCTTCAACATCATGTTTTTAGTTCTTGATATTATTATCAACTATGCAACCACTTTTGTGTCTTCAAATTAAGTTAGCAGAGTTGTTTAATTAACATTTTTAATACTGATATTTAAAAGATGAAGTGTATTCTCTCCTTACCAAAGCAAGTACAGTGCACTTATAATTCACTTACTTGTGCCTGAGTTTCTATGTTCCTCTCAAACACACATAAAATTACATGTACCGTCTCTGCCTACACTTTTAGGGTGCTCCTGTGCTCTCTGTGGTTTATCTATGTGAGAGATAAAGTTTCTGTCCACTGCTGATGATTTTTAATGTTACTTTATAAATATTATAACATAATATAAATATTGATGTTAATTTATAAATATTACCTTTGTGGGGGGATGTCAAATGACAGTGGAAATGTGCTAACACTTTAGGAATGGAGAAAGGCTTGACCAAAGGAACCATCATGTGAGGTGCTGGACAGTGTATAAGTACAGTGATTAGGATACTGCAGGCTGGGAGAAACAGGGAATATTCCAACCTGCCTGTTCTCTAGGATCTCCAAGGTACAGAGGTTATGCTGTGCTTTGTGCTGGGCTTTGCAATGAACAGAGAAGTATAGAACAATCAGAGGAGAGACACCCTTGTACAGACTGACCCAATTTCCTGATCTTTAATGAGAAGTCTTTCTGAAAGTTGTGAGTGGTGAATTTTGTTTATAACATTTTTTCTTTCGAGTGATGAGTTTTTATATTAGGGTCATTTGATCAATGAAAAATAAGAATTGAAGTGAAGGAGAAGAAACAATAGCATAGCGATATACCAGGACAGATGGTGATTTCATTCTCGGCATCCTGTATGGTCCCCTGTGCCTGCCAGGAGAAATTTCTGAGTGGAGAGAAACCCCCTGAGCACTGCCAGGTGTGACCCCCAAACAAAAACAAAAGCATTGTAGTGAAAATAGCAAATCTGAGGATGACTCAACATTTATTTTGTTTGGTTTGGGGGCCACATCCAGAGGTGTGCAAGGGTTTCTCCTGGCTCTGCACTCACAAGTTGCTCCTGACAGGCTCAGGGGACCATATGGATGCCAGGGATCTAAACTGGGTTTATCCTGGGTTGGCCGCGTGTAAGGCAAATGCCCTATAGGTGTGCTATCACTCTGGCCCCCTAAACATTGTTAAAGCATTGTGAAAGAAAAATAAATGTGCCTGTGCTCAAACAGTGTAACAACATATTGATACCAGTATGTCCCACCAATGACTCACACACTTGCATGTGATTTTATGAACACAAATTTTAACATTCATTTTAATGTTTTCAGGACTTTCTGAATTTCATCTTTTTGGGGACTAACTGGGGTAAGAAAGGGTTTCAGAATAAACTAAGAAGGGGTCTAGTTTCATATCCCTGTGGTGGTCATTAATGTTTATCAAGAATTTACAGGTTCCAAACTGGGCTCAATGCCTCATGTGGATTATTTCACTGAGTGCTCACTGTAAGTCCAGAAAATAAAGAGTTTTTCCCCAAAGTCAATGGAAAATCAGGATGAAGTAGCCTGTGCAGGGTTTTTGAGTCCAGAGTTATGTTCTGGGAATTATATTATATCAAACTTAAATTCCTGAATCAATTCTTTTTTTTCTTGGTCTCACCCAGTGGTACTCAGGGTCACTCAAGGCTATGCTAAATCCTGTTTTTTTTGCATGCAAAAATGTACACAGTCCTTTGATATCTATTTTGGGTCCTTGGGGTGGGTGGCTTTGGATTGCATCCTACAGTCTTCAGGACTTAATCCAAGCTCTGCATTCAGATATCACTCCTGGTGGTTCAAGAGACCATATGGGATGCTGGGATTAAACTCAGATTGGTACGTGCAAGGCAAATGTCTTATCCACTGTACTGTTCTCTGGCCCCTGAACCTCAATTTTCAAACTCAAGACCATGAGAGTCATTAAAGAAAGACAGGGACTGCTAGTGATCAGTGGAGGCAAATATTCTGAGCCTAAGGTCCTTTATCTATTAGATGTACTGATAAAGTTGACTTTGTCTTCTCAAAGTTTGAACAGCTGTGAGATATTTAGACGATGGAGCTGAGTATCAGTATATATAAATAACTTTCACTTGATCCCCTTTGATTTTATTTTTGGTTGTCACTGCTTTGTCCTTTCTTTATTTTAGCTAAGCCCCTATTGCACATTCCCTGAGCTGCAGTACTATCAATTCCAAGAGTATGTTTTATGTGATGCTGACACCAGCTACTCCAGAGAGACGTGCAGGCCTTGCCAAAACAGGATTGGCACTTAGGAGCAAACAGGTTCAAGCCCCCAAAAGTGAATACATTTCACAGTAAGTATCTCATCATGAAAAAAGCAGTAAATTGTGAAAGAGTTTGAACAGTTCTTCCTGAAACACACACTCAAATTTATGATATGAAGTCAAACTTTATTGCCCAAAAGAAAGACACCAGGACTGTATTTTCTGGCCTCCATCTAAGTTATGTTTTTTCTGTTGGTTATTTTAAGTTCTTTAATATTTAATGCTGGGTGGTTTAATATGTTTAGTTGATATTCATCGAGTAAATATTTTGGAGCACTTAATAGGGCTCAGACAGACAGTACCCTAACACTAGACCAGTAAACCAAGATAGCCAAAAAATCTCAACTTCATGAACTATACATTAGGAATATATAAATATTTGCAAAGAAATTGGAGAAGGTAGAGAAAAATAGTTCTATCATTCACCTCTTTGAAGATTTCAGACATTACCTCAAATTAAAAAATCATACTCTGGATGTTGATTGAGAAAAATGTGGCTAAAATTTCACGGATTTTTAAATATCTTATTTGTATTGTATCATCACTACATATGATAGATCAGAAATAGTCTCACAAAAGTACGGGCAGTAGATGGTCTTGTATAAAGAGATTTTTGTTTCCTGAGAGACTTGGTATTAATATGTTTTCTTAACTCCTCCTAAGCACAGAAGACAAAAATCTGAGCAGCCTGAAATTGATCAGCCCCCAGATCCTTTTCCACTTTGGAATACTCAGCGTTGTCTTACATGACTGCTGCGTGCTCTCGGGTAGGAGCTAGTTTTTAAAATACAGTCTGTAACTCTTTTGGTTTGTTATTTTCTATATTGTAATATTTTTCAGTAACAATACATTTCTCTGTATAAAAGCAATTAGGCTCTTCTATTGCTTATGAAAGTTATTTTGTCTTGATCTCTATTTTTCAAAACAGTCTCATAAAAATGAAGCTTTCTTTCCTTTTCACTTAAAAATAATGAATTGAAGTCTTTTACTATTGCTACTAGAAAAACTAGAACTCACCAAGCAGAGTAAAAAGACACTAATATGTACAATGTAATTATGTTCATGGTTTTAAAACTACTTAAGCGTGAGCACCGCTGGTATGTCCTGGTGGGCTCTCTCTTGCTCTATTGGATTCCCTCATTGCACCCAATATCTCTGATTTTTTTTGACAGTGTTTAGCAGTGTTTGAAAACTATGTACCTTAAATATTACTGTGAAATATTTGTAATTCAATTTAGGCCACAATGAAAGTTAAAAAAAGAAAAAGAAAGAATAGATTGCTCTCTTTTATTGATAAACCATTATGCCTTACCTTGATTTTCTCATATGGATTATTTCCATATTGCTTCAGTATGAAGATCTTCTTTCCAACTCCTGACTTGATCAGGTCATAATTCAGTAACTGGTGAAAATTTAATAACTATGTCATTACCTAGTGATTCATTTGGTGCAGAAATTTTTCATTTAAAAGTATTTCCATGTATTTGAGGATGTAGGAGATTTTGATTTCATTTTATCATTAGTTTCTTAATTCCTTATCAATGAGAGAAGATGAGAACACGTGGGACTGTTAATATTAATTTCATATCAGCTAAAATTGAATCTAAAACATTCAGATCAAAGGAAAAAATGTATTTCAAATTATTGATTGATTCTAACCTGTTCAATAGTATAGACTTCTGATTTAGGTATCGAGAGAAAAATCCATGAAAAATATTCTTGAAGAAGTTTGCTCTAATGCTATCATTTGTGTGATGGTTGAAACAACTAATGAAGATGTCTAATATTTATTTCACGCTTATAGTTCTCAATTGGTTATTTAGCTTTGGGGCGAGAGAACAAACCCAATGTTTTTCTCAGGGGTTAATCTTGACTGTGCTCAGGGGTCATTCCTGGTGGTGCTTGAAGGACTGTAGTTAGTACTGGTAATAGAACCCAAGGTTGACCTCCTGCTAAGCAAGTAGCTAGGCAAGTACCACTGTACTCTCTCTTCAGTCCAGGAACTCACTTTTAAGAAAGTGCATTCCCTTGATTACAAATGAAATTAGGACTCCTCTTATAGAAAAGTATGCAAAATTTGAACATTCTACCTGATACTTCTTTCTGTTTCTGTCTCTTTTTTTCTGTAAATGGAAGACTGAAATTCTCTTGAGGGAAATGGGTTGTTTATTGTCAATGTTTAGTATGAAAGAGCATTGGTGTTTTATGGGTCAAGATGTGGATAGCTCAGTGGTCCTGCAGGGTCACTTCTTCATAGACCCCTAATTTCAGACCAGAGGCTGTATTCCTCATGTGTGAATCTCCCCGTACTCTGCAATGTGTCTGGCACTGTAGTGCAGCCCTGGCTCTGGTTCTGAAGGATATGAGGCTGGATGAAAGAATTTTCCCTAGCTCTTTGATCCTATCCTATTTGGTCAGCTGGGAAGACTTACCCTCTCTCCTGCTTCTGCAGCCCAGCTTGGCCTCCTATCCTTGGTATGGTCTGTTCTCCAATACTGCAGGTTCTAGCTCCTCTTGCTCCTTTCACTGCTGCTGGTCTGGCGCTAAATTCATTCTGCTGGAGAGGTTCCACTCCTCTCACTTTTGTTCTCTATTACATTGCTAAGCTTCCCTTGACTCCTGGTAAGCTCCCAAGTGCCCCAGGAAGTCTGAGAATAACTTTTCAACTACTGCTCCCAAATGAGGCACCAATTCAACTGAGATGAAAAATAACTGGGCCTAACTAAACTCATCCCTGTTTGTGGTGAGCTTCATGAGGTGAACTGTGACTTCCAGCTCTTTTCTCTTTTGTGTCTGAAAATTATTATTACAAGAATGTCTTTCATTTTTCACGAGGGAAATAGAAAGCCTGTCTGGAGTACAGGCGGGGGTTGGGTGGGAAGGAGGGAGATTTGGGACATCGGTGATGGGAATGTTGCACTGGTGCTGGGTGGTGTTCTTTACATGACTGAAACCCAAACAAAATCATGTATGTAATCAAGTTGTTTAAATAAAAATTTAAAAAAAGAAGAAAAATAACGGGGCCTAGGACAGAATGCTTGGAGCCAGTGTAAGCATCTCTGGGCCATGTTAGCAGGAAAAAATGACACACACTCTGAGGTTTGCATTCTGCATTAGTTTGGAGGCATAAGCTTTGATTTAGCTTGTGTGTATGAGACCTTGTAGGAGCTTTTGCCTTTAAGGAAGTTTTTAGAAAAAAAGTTGGTGAAAGTTTCATAAAAAACTAAAAGTTAAATCTTACTGTTTTGGGCTCATGTAACAACAACAAAAAGAACTAGCCAAATAATGCATGAAAATCCTTTGTCCAGTCCTCTGAAAAATGGCATATTTCAGTAGATCTGATTGTAGTGCAGACCCAATTATCAAAGACAGAAGCTCTGGGAAGCCCTTAAGCAGGGTAGGCACAAGTATGTGTAATAATGGCTTCAGATATGTTCACTATTGGGAAGTCAGTTTCTGTATTCTGGCTCCACACAGTGAGAAGTGGTGGTAAAGCATTTCAACATGTACTGCAAGTAGGCACATAAATAAGAAGCTAGGGATAATGTTGGCAGCTTGTGTTAGATACAAAGGAATTGAATGTTTGTAACATATAGATATCTGGGGCCCCGGAGATAGCATGGAGGTAAGGCGTTTGCCTTTCATGCAAAAGGTCATCGGTTCGAATCCCGGTGCCCCATATGGTCCCCCGTGCCTGCCAGGAGCAATTTCTGAGCATGGAGCCAGGAGTAACCCCTGAGCGCTGC
>PVKC010035471.1:0-13407 GCA_004027635.1 Crocidura indochinensis | reverse complement strand
TGAAAGTCATTCTTGCAATAATAATAATTTTCAGACGCAAAAGAGAAAAGAGCTGGAAGTTCCAGCTCACCTCATAAAGCTCACCACAAAGAGTGATGAGTTTAGTTAGAGAAATAACTACAGTTTGAACTGTCCTAATCATGAGAATGTATGAGGGAGGTGGAGAGCCTGTCTAGAGTACAGGCGGGGGGTGGGTGGGGAGGAGGGAGATTTGGGACAATGGTGATGGGAACGTTGCACTTGTGATGGGTGGTGTTCTTTACATGACTGAAACCCAAACACAATTATGTATGTAATCAAGGTGTTTAAATAAAATACAAAAAAATACCATATCTAACACTAAAAAAAAAGATAGATAGTTCTGTGAGTGTGTGTGTGTGTGTGTGTGTGTGTGTTTCTTTCTCAGCAAAGGGAGTAGAATAAATTTATATCTCTCTGGCTTAGACTGACTTTGTAGGAAAAAAAGATTGCTCTTTGTAGACACAAGATAATTTCACTTATCTGTGGTATATAAAATAACTGAATGAGAAAATGTAATGTGGTAAAAAAGGGGATGACTAATATCAAACTCTTGACTCCAGAGTTTGGAAAGAAATCAAGTCAGGAAGGAAAAAATAAGAGAAAGGGAAATAATAGAAGATCAGGTGTCAGGACTTCAGTTATATTAGTGAGAGACGTAGGAAAGTGGTATATCAAAAGCATGAACCCCAAAACACTGAAAACATGAGATCTCAGCTGCAATCATGGAACTTTGTAATGTTCCTGACAAGGTGGCAGGAAGGGATGGAAGGGAGGGTAGGAGTAGGGGTTGAGGGATGATGGATGATGGATTATAGGCATACTGGTGGCAGGAGATAACACTAGTAGTTATTAAGGTCCGAAGTCCAAGGCTGAGACCCCCTACAATAGGAGTAAAGTTAAACAAAACTTTATTCCATTAGCCACAAGCCCCATACTGACTGATCAGGGCCATCTCCCAGAGAAGATGACCATGCCAAGGTTACAAATCAGGTAATTTAGGGAGGGGACAGAGGGAGATCCTAACTTTTGATGATCTTTAAAATGATTAGTTGTTGTCAAGGGTACCTTCCTACTGTTTTCTCATGTTTGTTCCAGATAGGCTACATGGTATGGCCAGGTAACTTGGGAAGGTGTTAATGGAAACAGACTTGAAAAAGCCTAACATGTGGTTTACAACATATAGTCCTTACAAAAATTGTTTAGAACCCAGGACCCCACAGTGGCATCTAAACTCAATTATCAATAACTTTGTAAATCATGCTTTTATAATTAAATGAATATTATTTTAAAAAATGGTCTTTAAAGAAATTAATTTTCAGGGTCAGAGCAGTGGTGCTAGAGGCAAGGTGTCTGCCATGCAAGCGCTAGCCTAGTACAGACCATGGTTCAATCCCCCAGCATCCCATACGATCCACCCACACCAGGATCAATTTTTGAACGCATAGCCAGGAGTAATGCTTGAGCATCAATGGGTGTGGCCCCCTCATAAAATCCAAACAAACAAAAGAAGAGAAATTAATTTTCTTTTGTCTTTGTTGTTGTTGTTTCCTTTTTGTTTGTTTTATTTTTGGGGGGCACACCTAGTGATGCTCAGGAATGACTTCTGGCTCTGAATTTAGTAATCACTCCTCGAAGTACTGAGAGTAAGGGATTAGGACATATGGGATGCTGGTGATGAAATACCAGCTACATGCAAGGCAAAGGCCCTACCTACTCTACTGCTGTATTATTGCTCTAGCTCTAGTTTTCCCTTTTTTATCACAAGCATGTCCATGAAGTTCCCCTCATTCTTCCATTGCAATGCACATGCTGAACACAATGGGCATGTTGCTTTCCATTTCAATATATGCCATTCATGCTATAGTTGTCTAGATTTACCACCTGAGTAATTTGTGATAGGACAAAACTCCTTTTACTATCACTTTACAAAGGAATTGGTGAATGTTTAATGAATGTAAGTTCCATGCTGTATGCTGGTTGGGTCTATGCATGCTTCCTACAAAGTCAATGACTTTCACAGTCAACTGTGTACCAGAGAAATATTGTGAGAGCTAATATTCAGAAGAAGAGGCATATCTCAACTTACAGTTTTTTTCAAGAAGAGCAACATATTCATAAATGACATGTTCTGCTTCTCTTTTGTGTTTTGGAGTACAAAGACAGGCTACGGTTACTCCTATTTACCAGTATTGACTCAGTATATTCTGTCAGAAAATAGACAAGGCATCAGTGTGTGTATAAGTGCTTTACATGGAAACACTTATTGTTCCTGGTCTCATGCAGTTTCTTTTTTTGTAAGGACAGATATTGAGCATATAATTACCAAAATCATTGTATTTTTGTATTACACAATTTTGTATTATACAATACTAAGGTATAATGACTGAACGTTTTTCTTTTTTGTCACATCTAATAATAACCAGATTCTGAACTTCCTTCTTGAAAACCACTTTGATATGAGTTTTCCCTAACTTTTCTCATTCTGATTGCCTGACTTTTAGCCTTAGAACTTCCAATCACTGCTGGTGGTATATGTTGGGGTTGAGAGTGTGGGGTCTTGAGGGCAAAAGGCTCTTTGCATCAACCTCAGGCCTTTCCACTTCTTGGGTTGGTGTGACTTGGGACAACTTGATCCCCTGGGTTTCAGCTTTTTCCTCTTGGAAATGGATGGTAACAAAATAGTTGTTTTCTAGGACTTCTTTAACAAAGTAGCACTGGGTATTTTCATCATATGGACCTTTGGTTGGCTTAACTAACAGGAGTGTATTGACTCCTAGTTCTGGAGGCCTGAAGGCTGAGATATTGGTGTCCTCCTGAGGACTATTTGAGAGACTATTTCATGCTTCTTTCATAGCTCCACATGGTTTGGGGCAATATTTGGTAACCCTGAATTTTAGCTACATCTTCTCTCTCCAACTTCATCTTTACCTGATTTTTCCCTGCATATTTGTCAAATGTGCTCAAATTTACCTTGTTGTAGAGACCCCAGGAACATTTGATTAGATCTTCTTTCTGCTCTTATGTGACCTTGTCTCAGTTTAACTAATTGTGTTCTAAGGATTCTTTTCAAATAAATTTACATTTTGAGGTTCTGGGACTAGGACTTTAAAAAATATATATATATATATACATATATATACTTAATATATACTTTTAATGGACACAGTGCAACCTCTATGTCTAACCACATATATGTCAGGGGCATATGTTGCCATATGAATAAAACACAGAGAACTTAGAATAGAGTGTTTAGGATGTGTAACAATTATTTTTTATTCAATTATTTTTCTTTTCTATTGTTCCTCTAGCTCTAACCCTTCAATTTAGTTGGAACGATGGATATCTTTTTATTACAGATTGGTCTCATTATACCCTAGATCTTTCCATGCCATTCACATTTCTATGTAATGTAGCACCAAAATCCAGCTCTTTTCCACATTATCAAATTGCATAGTTTATAATTTTGTCAAATATTTGTAGTCTACCTTGCACTGTGATTTGCTATGAAGGTCAAGTAATGTACTAAATGAAAATTTTAAGGCAAAGCTAAGGATTATTTCTTTCTTTTTTAAATACATATTTAGACACATTCATTTTATCTGTTCCAATTTCACAATCATGTTTGGTTTCTTTGAGATTTTGTGAGATATGAACCTGTGCTTTGGAATGTGTGCGTGTGTGCGTGCGTGCGTGTGTGTGTGTGTGTGTGTGTGTGTGTGTGTGTGTGTAAGTGCATTGTAATCATATCTTTCTGCCTAGATATTTTTCTGGTAGTACTGCAACATGTGATAGAGAAAATCCTGGTCTCCACTATATCAATCACTAATCCTTATATAAGTACAGAGTAGCTACCTTAACTAGCAGATTTTTATTTCTCAAAGTTGGAAACATTGTGAAATGCAGGGTGAAGGTGGTATCAGGTTGTGTTCCTTTTGAGAGCCCTGAAATAAGTCTCTTCTAGATCCTTTTTACCAGATTTACCTCCTCCTACAATCTCAGTCTGAAGTATTTGTGCATATGAAGAAGGTAAGAAATCAAAGAAACTGATGTCTAGAAACAGAACCAGAAGCAGCATAGGAAGGGGAATAGTTGAAAGGAGTTATGTCCTTGGTATCCTTGGTTGTTTCTTTGTGTTTTGTTGATGTTCAGTGATCCTCTGAAGAAAAATAATTTCCCTGTCCTGGGGTCTCTTTCTCCTCTTGGGTGCTTTGGACACCTTCAACCCCATTCCCAGTGGGCATCACAGAGAATAAGACAAAAAACTAAGGAACCAGACAAACATACATGGGCTCTCTAAGCTTTAGGTCATCTGGGCAGCCATGCATGGACTCAGAGGTTGGTCATTTATTCAATATTGCATATTTCTCCCACCTGGGCTGATATTGTTTAAGGTGACAGAGACATTAAGATACAATAGGTACATGAAGTTCAGTGGTTTAGGTATTTCACATAGTTAATCAGCAAGCACCCTTTTAAATAATGAGTAAAGTTATGACAATTTCCTATATCTTTGGGCCTATGGAGCACCTATGTCTAAAAGACTCTAATCTTAGTCTATTCTTACTTGGCATTTGCTTTTGTAGTCAGAAAATATTTGTCTATTCTTTTCCACTATGTTATTTTTTTCCTGGGTGCATTTTTTCAAGTCCTTAGTATTTCAGTACCTAAAATATCTAACTAAGGACACAGTTAATCTGTGGGATTATTTTTTCTTTGCTGGGGGACTAATTCTCATTTTGTGTCTTCTTGCTCTTTGACTTAAATCGTTGTTGCTTAAATTCCTCCGAAGAAAGAGAATTCTGATAACGTTGAATTCTTTACTCCTTTGGAATTCTATTTGCTCAGGATGGTTCTGATTTGGGTTTACAGGCTCTTTCCCTCTGTCTGGAGTAAGGGGTTTGGGGAAGAAGTAGAGGGAGGCCCTACAGGCAGCTGGTAACTGCTCTATGGAGAAGGCAACTCCCTTTCTGCTCTTTGGCACCTGCCTTGAGATGGCTAGTACAGAGATTCTTTTTCCTTTCTAGTGGACACAAAATTGTCCTTGTGGATCATGATGTTATTGTGTTATTTTGTTGGTGTGAGATGGTAAAGGGCAAACAATATGGCTCCAGACCCCAAGGTGTGCTACTGAGACTGATGGGCTGAGCAGACAGAAATAAATGAAACACCAGGATTCATATGGCCCCAGAAGCAGGTTATGTGCTAAATGAAGACCTATGTGAGTGTTTGAGTGAGTATAAGTATGAGTATGTGGCATGTGTGTAAGGATGTGAGTGTGTATCTGAGACTACTCGCACTAATTTTATTGTCCAAATAAGTGCCCCCTCACCCTCTTTTATCCATACCCCCTCCCTCATCCACTCTTTCTCTTCCTCAGCATCACCTCTCCCAGACAGCTATCTATGGCCCCAAGCTTTTTTAAACCCTCTACTAGAACCTGGGGGCAAGTTAACAAGCTCTCTGGGCTAAATCAACACAGCAGGCACACAATCTAACCAGCAGATGGCGCCTCTGTGAAAACTAAAAAAGTCAGAACATCTTACTTGGTCAGCCCAGGGCCAACTGCATTTTTGGAGTTCTTGGTACCTTCAGAATCCCCCCCCTCAGGATAGAAAATATACTCATGGAGCCAGAGAGATGGTACAGGGGTTAAATTCTTATTTTGGTGCATTTCAATTAGTCACCACATGTCTCCTGAAGTATTGCTGGGAGTGACCCATTAACACAGAGCCAAGAATGATTCCTCACCACCTCAAGAAGTAACCCCTGAGCACAGAAGTTAAATCCTGAGCACGGCTGATGTGGCCCAACCCTATGCACTAAATGGTTTTAGTTTTTAATATATTAAGTTACAATCGTCAAAGACAACCTTGACAACCTTATTTAACTGTTCCCCAACCAATGCTATGATGACCCCCACTATTCTCTGAAGATATTATAGCCTACTCATAATGCTATAACTCTGACGTTTGCTGTTATTTATGTTTAGAATTCCTTTCTCTTTCAATTTCCAACCCATTCCCCAGAGTCAGCCTAAGGGTCCTGTCATTGGTGAGATGTTTTTACTTTCTGATAGAAGGTTCAATTCATTCTGGTATACCAGATTGTTCAGCACTGCTCATTCTTTAACATTTTCTAGTCCTAGCACACAGCAAGGGTCAGGATCATCTATTGAGTGAGTGGGTGAATGATGCATTATTATTTAGTTCCAACCTTTATATTCACAGGTAATTGCAAGTTTAGTAGGATAAGTACCAGGAAATTCCACTGAGTAGAATCAAACTGATGGTCTAGTAGGGAACCTTTATCTCAAGGACAAATGATCCATCTTTGTAGTGTTATCTCCTTATAGGAACTTGACTTGCCCATATTCATCATGTGTTCAGTGAAACTAGATTATATTTAATCAAGTAGGGACTCTAGACCTTTCTTCCTCTCTACTTTTACTCATGATGTACTTGCACCTTAGTCAAAAACTTACCAAACTCTAGGTCAGCTCAGAAACCATTGTCTCTATGAACATGCTGTTATTTCTGAAACTGGGTGTCTTTAAGGCTCCTCTTAAGTAATTGTTCTGCAATTTGCTCCAACTTCAGATGCTCATATATCACTTGTTCTGAAGGGCTGAAAGTGCCCAGGGCTGGGCTTTGTTTGTTACTGACTTTTAGGCTATCAGAATTGAGATTTCTGAATGTTGAGCTGTGTGTGTATTTACAGATTGGCAGTTATCTGTGTCAGCTTGGTATTCATTTAAGTAATTTTTTTTCTTCTTACCTTTTTCCAGAAAGGTAACCCTTTCTGGAATAGCATAACTATAATAGTAAGATAGCATATCTTACTTTAACATCTTTATTATACTTTCTGAAATAAAAAATATAAAAAAGCCAAAAGAAAAGGTAATGTTTTCCCAAAGGGAGTATATTTCATACTAGATAAAAAATAAAGGAAGAAAAATAAAAGAATCATAAACCCCAAGCTCGTATATGAGAAACTTCAGAGCAGAATGTGTCTCATTTGAGAATCTTTAAATCAGTGAGTTTAGACCAAGATTCATAATAACAAATGCATTTTATATCATAATTCTACATGTATAATTTTTCTTCAACTAAATGTGAGATAGTCTCTCTACTAACCATGTGCATCAGCATTCTCTAATATTTTCTATTTAATTTCATTCTGCTTTGCAAAAAATTTTTCATTTTGACTTATTAAATTGACTTCACAACCCACTAATAACTCAAGACCATCGTTTTGAAAAAAAAAATGATCATTTGACTGCATTAAGAGTCAGACAACTCCAGGAGTAATCCCTGAGTGTCACTGAGTGTGGCCAAAAAAAAAAAAGAGGCAGACATTTAAATAAAAAAAAAAGAGGAAATATTCTGTAGATTAGTCTGAAGGCTCTGTCATTGGTCATGCATGAAACCAGTGGGGTCAGAAAGTAAAAGCATAGGTTTGGGGTCAGTTTTATTGTTTCCCTATAGTCATAAGTAGTGATGTGATAGAAGCTGTGGAATATTTCCATCTTTTGCTCTGTTCTCTGTCAGGAATCCACAGCCATCCTCCTGGCCCTGGGAGCACCTCCATCAACCACTCTGTAATGATTAAAAATATCAAAGTTGTGTCTTGTGTTAAAAAACTGAAAATTGAACTCCCATATTATCCAGCTATACCACTCCTAGGGATATATAACCTAGTAACACAAAAACACAACACAAACATGCCCTTTGCATGCCTATGTTCATTGCAGTGCTATTTACAACAGTCAGCATCTAGGAACAGCCCAAATGCCTGACAACAGTTGAGTGGCTAAAGAAACTGTGGTACATATACATAATGGAATACAGTGCAGCCAACAGGAAAAATAAAGTCATGAAATTTTCCTATATATGGATGGACATGAAAACTGTTATGCTGAATGGAATAAGTCAGAGGGAGAGAGGTAGACATAGAATAGATTCACTCATCTGTGGAATTTAACCTATACCTCCATGTTCACAGGTCTCTTCCTTGTGTCTTTCTCTATCAGAAATCCTTCTTTATCAGAATCCTTGTTATCATGATCCAAACTTTGTCAGACAATCCAGAGAATCTCCTCTCTCAACATCTCTAATTATTGACTTTAAATCCTCTTACCATATAAGATAGCATTTCCAGATTCTGGGACTAGTATCAAAGCATTATTGGTGACCTTTCTTAGGTCTGATGTAACATGATTAAATAGTTAGATGAGTGTAGCCCAGAAAGAAAGAACCTGGCCCACAATCACTCTCTGGTCTTGAGAAAGGCCATGACCACAGTTCATATTTCTGTCATTTCCACAGCAGCTTCTTTGAGGTGTTCTGTAGTTCTAATATGCTTTTCTATAATGTATCTTCAATAACTCCCTCTGAAATGCCAAAGATGTAACACTTGCATTTTTCACCCTAGAAGTCAGACATGTTGGTTATTTAGGACTTTTGGAGTTGAACTAATACATGAAAAGCTGGTGTTACTTTCCACAGAGATGGTGCATCTTTAAAGTCTTAAGGATTGTAAAAGGCCCTGTGAGCTGCCAGGAGCACCTTAAAATAAATGTAGGTAGTTCTCTCTTAATCCCATTAATTATTCATGTCTTACTTTCCATTCAAACTCATCTCTCAAGCTCTCCCTACATTCCTCCTACCCCTCCCTGGTGGTAATCATGCAGTTCAATAAATCCAAAGAAGGTTATAGCCCTTGTGTTCAGAGGGCCTGATCCTTTCAGTTCTGCACAGGGAGGGATTACGAGGTTTAACCTTGTTCTTCCAAGTTAAATCAGTCTCAAAAAAGAAAAATAAAGAAAGAAACAAAAACTAACTTAGAAAAAAGCACTAGGGAAGATATGATTGGATAGTCCCATAGAACATCCAGCTCAATGTGTTCTTGGTTATTTTATGAGGGGACAGGTTCTCCGTAATGGTTTTGTAACATGCATAATTTTTTCAACTTGGATTTAAGAAACCAACATGACTTAGTCATTTTTTGAACCAGCAAGGCTTCTTACATACACAAGCTTTTAACTTTAGAAAACACAGCTTTCCTTGAGACTCTAAGCTTCAAGCCACAAAATAAGAGCTGGGCACAAGACCAGGGTCCATTAGATTTTCAGATATAAGTTCAAGATTTATATTGAGGTCTAAAAGGTACTGAATCTGATAATATCTCCCTTTAAATCCATAAAGGACCCTCTTTCTTTGTTCACATAAAAATCACTCTGATGAGTGTTATAAATCTTTCTCTTTCAAAAGGTTATGTATTCTTGAATGAAGGGAAGAGAAAGATATAGAAAAATTACTCTTAGGGTACCATCTCAGCACATTTTCGTAGTGACAAGTTTCACTGGATGACTATCTTTTCAAGATCTGGAACAGTCTGCAGGAGAAATTTTATAGAGGCAGAAAATAGGGGGAGGATGAATCTGTGGCAGGCAACACCAAATTTCTCCATTGAATAAGGCAGGGCTCATTTGTCTCATTGTTCTGTTTGTTGAACAGTAAACTTATGGAACTTGAATCAGGAACTGAAGAGCATGTACCCCTCTCAAGAGTGTCAAGAGAAGGACACTGTCTAGCTCTAGTCTAGTGATACTACAGAATTAAAATGTAAATAAACATTTTAAAGTCCAAAAGTATTATAAAATTGTTTAGTTTTCAAATATCCATTAATTCACTCTAAACTTACCGATTAACTAAAAAATTACCACTTAATTCATAGTATGTGACACAAACAAAAGATGTACAAACCTGTGAGATGCCTTTTTGGGTTTTGGGATGGGAAAGAGAATTAGGAAGAGAATACTAGACAATAAAAGCCTGCCTGGGAATAAAGCAAGTACCTTACAACAGATGAGTGGTTAAAGAAACTATGGTGCATCTACATAACTGAATACTATGCAGCTATTGGAAAAAATGGTGTCATGAAATTAACCTATACATAGATGGACATACAGACTATTACACTGAGTGAAATGAGTCAGAAGGAGAACTAGACATAGAATAGTCTCACTCATTTGTGGGCTATAAGAAAAATAAAAGATAGTATAGTAATAATATTCTGAGCTAATAGAGATGAGGGCTGGGTGGACAAGTCTGTGATATGAAGATTGCTACAAAGAGCAGTGAGTGCAATTAGAGTACTAACTGCATTGACAACTATTATGACAAAGATTATTGGAGCTGATCACTTTGGACAAGAACTGGGTGCTAAAAGGGTGGCAGGAAAGTTGCACTGTTGAAGGATTGTGTATATTCTATGTCTTAAACCCTGTTATTAATATTTCTGTAAAGTTAATAATGCCTAAATAAAGAAATTATTATTAAAAAATTCTTCCTGTCTATAAAGTAGACATGGAAAGCAGGTTAAAAGAAAAAAGAAAGTGTTACTAAATCTGTTATGCTAAAATAACAATCTCAATACTATTGTAAATACCACAATTAAAAAATTATAAAAAAATAAGTGCAAGAGGGCCCGGGAGATGGCATGGAGGTAAGGCGTTTGCCTTTCATGCAAAAGGTCATCTGTTCGAATTCCGGTGCCCCATATGGTCCCCCGTGCCTGCCAGGAGCAATTTCTGAGCATGGAGCCAGGAGTAACCCCTGATCACTGCCGGGTGTGACCCCCAAAAAAACAAAACAAAACAAAACAAAAATAAGTGCAAGAACATAAAAGATCAAATGATATACTTACAAATATATAGTTATATTCAATTATAAAAATGATATACAAACTTCCCCTTGGAGCTTAAGTAAGAAAGCATGTAGTGGAAGAATACTATGACTATATCTGAATTCCAAGTGATGTGTCTCCCAGACATCCCCTTATTTACCCCCAGTAGCCTTGCTGACCAGTGTTTTGGGGAGTGGAAATGGATATTCTTTATATTCATCTGCTGATGTCAATCTGTCTTTCCATGGAGTTGATAAATAGAGGAAGCCTTATATAGAAAATGGACAAATCCACAGCTAAATATATTCAGCACCCCATCTCAATAACTCATGATACAATTGGATATAAAATTAGTAAGTATATAAAATATTATAAACAGCATTTTCAGGGTACTCTACTCAGCACCAGCAGAATGCATATTCCTTTCAGGTGTCTATGCAACATATACCAAATTAAATTATACTCAAAGCTTTTAAACAATTGAAAATGTTATTTTCAAAATAGAACTAAACTAGACATCAAATAAAGGTCACAGGCAAAATATCCAGGTGCACGGAAACTAAACAATACAACCCTAAATATTCTGTAAGTCAAAGGCAAAGTCTCAAGAATAATAAAAAAGTATCTAAATAAAAATGGAAATGTAACATCAAAATTTTCTAGGATACAGATACATCTGTGCTCAGAGGGAAATTTATATAACTAAATGCATACACTAGAGAGGAAGAAAAGTCTCAAATCAATATATAAGCTCCCACTTAATAAAAGAAGAGCAAATTTAAACCAAAGCAAGCAGAAGTGATACAATAATAATAAGAGCAGAAATCAATGAAGTAGAAAAATAGAGAACATCAATGAAACAAAGAGTTGGTTCCTTGAAAAGGTCAATAAAATTGACATACTGGTAGCAAGAAAAAAATAGAAGACACAAATTACCAATATCAAGAATGATATAGGAAATATCACTATAGATCCTGCAGACATCTGAAGGATAATAAGAAAATACTATGAACAACTCTATATAGATACATTTGGCAACATAGATTAAATGGATCACTTCTTCAAGAAAATACAATCTAATGTATTCTCTACGAAATAGATGAGATGTAGCTCAGTAGTAGAATGAATGCTTCCTTCCCTTGCATGAGTAAACCAGGGTTCAATTCCTGACACTTTGGTCTTGCCCTTCCCCTACAAACCCAATATGAAATAAACAGTTTGACTAGCCTTTGACTAATATAGTAAATAGATTGATAACATTATAAAAATTGGATTAATAATGTTAAAGTTTAATAAAAATATTTCCTAGGACCATATGATTTCTTTGTGAGATTTTACAAAATGCTTAAAGAAAGAATCGTACCAGTTTTATATAAAATCTTCCAGAAAATAGGTAGGGAGAAACATTTTTAATTTATTTTATGAGATTACTATTATATTACAAATATGAAAGAAAACTACAGACAAATACCAGCTCAAGAAGATAAGTGTAATTTTGATTAATATTATTCATACATAGCATATAAAGAAACAAAGCAAGGAATAGACAATGTCTAATTAAACAAACACTGACAAGTGAACTAAGGTTACCAAGTTGTGAGTAGGTTGCAGTTCAGGTGGAGAGTGATGGGATAGACTAGATGGGGACCTGGAGAAGTGATAGATTATGGCATTTTGGCAGTGGTTGTCTTTCAGAAACTTGCACAATAAAGCATAAATAGTAACAAACCAGATCATCTTGATAGTAATAAAATGAATAAAAATAAAAAATCTCAACAAAATAATAGCAAATAGAATTCAGCAATACATTTTTTTGTTTGGTTTTTGGGTCACACCCGGCAGTGCTCAGAGGTTACTCCTGGCTCCATGCTCAGAAATTGCTCCTGGCAGGCACGGGGGACCATATGGGGCACCGGAATTCGAACCGATGACCTTTTGCATGAAAGGCAAACGCCTTACCTCCATGCCTATCTCCCAGGCCCCAAAGCAATACATTTTTTATATTTTTATTGTGAGTTAAATTGTTTTTGTTCTGAGAATGAAAGATTAGTTCCATATTTGAAAACAACCAATGCAATCTGTCATATCAGCAGGCTTAAATAGTAAACTCTATGTACATAAAAATGTATGTGGGGGCCCAGGAGATAGCATGGAGGTAAGGCGTTTGCCTTCCATGCAGAAGGTCATTGGTTCGAATCCCGGTGCCCATATGGTCCCCCGTGCCTGCCAGGAGCAATTTCTGAGCCTGGAGCCAGGAGTAACCCCTGAGCACTGCCGGGTGTGACCCAAAAACCAAAAAAAAAAAATGTATGTGAAAAAATTTATGTAGAAAAGCATATAATAAAAAAAAGAAAATCATATAATATATTTTAGGTTTATTCATGACAAATTTCTTAATTAGAAATAGAGGAAACTTTCTAAATGTGATGAAGAATATTTTTTTGAAAACTTGAAGCTAACATTATGCTTAGTTGAAAAAAGCTTTACTAGTTGCCTCTAAGCTTGTAAGTAAGATAAGATGTCAGAATCACCACACTTGTTCAAGGCTGTGTTGGAACTTCTATCAAGGTAACAAGACAAGAAAAGGGCATAAAGCCATGCAAATCACAAAGGAAAAACATAAAAGTGCCCCATTATTTTGTGAAATTACTATTTATGCCTAAAGTCCTAAGAAATATAAAAAACACACCAAAATACATT
>PVKC010035470.1:0-13409 GCA_004027635.1 Crocidura indochinensis | reverse complement strand
AGGGGTTACTCCTGGCTGTCTGCTCAGAAATAGCTCCTGGCAGGCTCGGGGGACCATATGGGACACCAGGATTCGAAGGAACCAGCTTTGGTCCTGGATTGGCTGCTTGCAAGGCAAACGCCACTGTGCTATTTCTCCGAATTTCCAGTATTTTGAGGGCTCTCCATATTGTTTTCCATAAGGGCTTGACTAGATGGCATTTCCACCAACAGTGAATGAGAGTTCCTTTTTCCCCACATCCTCTCAGCACTAATTGTTCTTATTCTTTGTGATTTGTGCCAATCTCTGTGGAGTGAGATGGTATCTCATCGTGTTTTGATTTGCATCTCCCTGATAATTAGTGATGTGGAACATTTTTTCATGTTTCTTTGGCCAGATATATTACTTCTCTGAGAAATTGTCTGTTAATTTCTTCTACCCATTTTTTGATGGGGTTAGAATTTTTTTAAGTTCTGTCAGTACATTTTATATCTTAAATATTAGCCCCTTGTCTGATGGGTATTGGGTGGATAGTTTCTCCCATTTTGTGGCTGGTTTTTGTATCCTAGGCATTATTTCCCGTGAGGTGAAAAAGATTCTCAGCTTAATATAGCCCCATATGTTTATCTTTGTTTCCACTTGTATGGAGAGTGCTGGTCCCTCATGAAGATGCCTTTAGTCTCAATGTCATGGAATGTATTACCTACATGTTGTTCAATATACCTTATGGTTTTAGGTCTGATATCCAGGTCTATAATCCATTTGAATTTGATCTTTGTGCATGGGATTAGATGGAGGCTTAAGTTCGCTTTTTTTTGCAAACGACTGACCAGTTGTGCCAACACCTCTTGCTGAAAAGGCTTTCCTTGCTCCATTTTGCATTTCCTGCCCCTTTATCAAAGATCAATTGATTGCATGTCGGGGGAACATTTTCTGAATATTCAAGTCTATTCCACTGATCTTAGGGTTTGTATTTATTCCAATACTATGCTGTTTAATGACTATTTCTTCTATTTTCATCTGTTAACATTCTTTGAATATCTTTCCATTATCTTATCATTTGCTCTAAGGTTCTTTTCCAGTTTTTTCTGCTGTATGGAGTTGCACTGCATCTCATCTTTTAACTCAATGATTCTGTCCTCAGCTGCTGTTACTTGGAGAGGATTTTCATTAATTTTTTAATTTTATCTACTGAGTTTTTCTGTCCTGTTATTTCAGTTTGGTGTTTTCTGATTTCTATCTTTTTGTTCTATTCAGCTTGATCAGTGCTTTCTTTGAGTTCTTTGAAATATGGAGCATCCTCCATATTTCTTCCTAAACTCCTTACCTGAGAGGCTAACTATGTGGTTGAAAGGGTCATCAGAGCTGCCATCTTCATTCTCTATACATGTTGTTGTTCTGCGTTGTTTCCCCATTAACACACTTGTAGTGTTGTTTTTTACTGTGTGTGGTGGTAGAGTTCATGGGCTTGGAGATGCGTGGCAGCAAAGTGAAGAGCAGCAGTTGTTCTCCTCCCTGCTTAGCCATTTCCAGTCCCCCCCTCCAGACAGCTTCAGCAAGGGCTTCTGGACAGGGGTTGGTCTCAGCACCCACAGGGGCATTCAGCTTCAGGTTCTTGAAGTGGCGATCTGGGGAGGCAGGCAGAACTTTTACAATTTCTTATTTACTAGCATAGGAGGTCCTGATAAATAGTTCTGAAAACGAGTGAGTATGCATGCTTCATATGAAGGAGGCTAGGATTCAGACCTCAGCACCGCATGGTACCTGAGCACTGTGCTAAGAAGCCTCTAAACAAAACTAAGTGTTCAAAACAAAACAAAAAGGTGAATCTATTCTTAGTGCATATTCTTTCTATGAAGAGCAATTCAAAAAAGTCTTTCTAAACTCACTCTTTTCTCAAAAAAGATGTAAACCAAGCCATGAAAAATCATTGGCACACCACTATTGTGTATTTTTTCTTTGTTCTTTTAAAATATATGTTTGCTCTCACGTATCTGAAAATAAATGTATTGTGGTAAATTTTGTCAAATATGTGTTGCATATTCTTTAAATAAAGCAAATTTTTTTAAAAAAAATTTAGTCTTTGTTGTTCAGGTATGAAGCTGGATATAGATAATCCTTCTCCATTCAGAGCAGTCCAAAGTATATTCAGATATTCTAAGTTGAAAACCCAAACATGTACTATGTATTTATGTAATTTTATAAATAAATTATACTTAGTAATACTTAAATTAACTTTAATTTACATTAGAATTAGGCAGTTAATAATAGCAATACCCCCAGTTTTCATCCAAAAAACATAAATCCACATTCTGTTATACAATTTTATAAGCACTGTTAATTTAAGCCAGCAATTTTCTGGACTTTATAAGAGTTATATATCAAACTTTTTCTGTTATAATTTTCTCTCCAGTCACTGTTCTTCTTCTTTCAAGGAACAAACTATATATATTATCATTAGTTACTGGGATAAAAGAAATTCAGATTTGGAATTACTAGATCACATAATCAAGTAGGTATCTCAGAAAAGCATAAAAAATTGTTTTACATTGTGATGCTACTAGTCCTCATAAACAATCTGTATTAACCTTTCTTTTAAAGTAGCACTTGCCGTTTCATGAGTTAATTAGTTTTATCTTTATTTTCACTCTATAAATAAGTCTTCCCATTCTCTTCAACAGCTCCTTCAGCAATTACAAACTGTCCCCTTAGGCATCACTTTAACTGTACAACTTTAATAGAATACTTACCTTTTCTGTGATTACATACTATATCACACAAAAACTTATAAAATCTAATCATACAGATGGGCCAAAAATATTAGAGAGGTGAGGGTGAAAGCATAGTTAATCATGCACTGTACCATATGAAACATATAGTACCATGCTTCAATTCCTAGCACCATATAATCCCTGAACATTATACCTGAGAACTTCAGCACTGCCAGATGTCGACTAGATAGTTTAAGGCCTGATAGTCCTCTGGTCATACATTGAAATAAGAGGCCAGATAGTTGAGAATCAAAGCAGTAACCCCGGGTCTCTTTGGTTTTTGGGTCACACCCAGCAGTGCTCAGGAGTTACTCCTGGCTCCATGCTCAGAAATTGCTCCTGGCAGGCACGGGGGACCATATGGGGCACCGGGATTCGAACCGATGACCTTTTGCATGAAAGGCAAACGCCTTACCTCCATGCTATCTCCCGGGCCCCAACCCCGGGTCTCTTAAACAAAGCTCCCATAGACATGTACAGTGAAGAAAATAATCATTGCTGATAACTTATCTTAGTTGATAACAAAAATAAGTTAATATTAATATGAGACACTACTTCCATGGAAAATTAAGAACACTGTATATTGCCTCACATTTTTATGGGAAAATTATTTTCTTGGGTCACAACACTATTCATATAAAGCTTGTATCTCTTTAAATTTGCCCAAATGCACAATCCAGGCAATATTTTGCATAATAAAATAGGGAACGCATTTGCTGGCAGAATTTTACAGCAGTTCTTTAACATTTTGCCAACAGCATGAAGAAGATTGCAGGATGACAGTTCTGGGCCCATTACTAACAGCGTATATAAGATGGCATCCAGAGATGGATTCAGTAAGATGGCATGCTCACTTCTTTCCTAAATGGCACACTTTTCCTCATCAAATCCTGGTTTTAATATATTAGTGTGAAAAATGATGCACCCACTCAGATGTAGTAGTGTACATTAGTTTTGACAACTTTCAGATAGAACTTTATAAAGAAATAAAGAGAATAGAACTAGTTTCTTGAGGGAGGGGAGAAGATGCATTCCATCTGTTTTCCTTTGCTTTCACTTGCTTTAAGAGTGGTGTCTCCTCCTTGGAGATGTCATGAAGTGTTTTGCTTGCATTTTCCTCTATGTACTTTATGGTTTTAGATCTATTATCACTGTCTTAACCAATTTTTATTTGACCTTTGTAAATGGTCTGAGTTTTCTTTTGTGCATGTACTTAACCAATTATCTGAACATCATTTGTTGAAGAGACTTTCCTTGCTCCACTTTGTATTTCTTGCCTGTTTAGCAAAGATTAGTTGGTTTTTATTCCTGGGGGTCAATCTCAAAATACTCAAGTCATTCCACTAATATGAAGGTAAATCTTTTTTAACACCATTCTCTTTTAATGACTACTGCTTTATAGTAGAGTTTTAAGTTAAGTGATGCCTACCATCTTCTTTTTCTTAAAGATTGTTTTCTCTATTCATAGACATTTACAGGTCAAAATGAATTTCAGGAATGTTTGATGTACTTTGAAAAATATCATATATATATATATATATATATACTTAAAGAAATTGCATTAAAACAGTACAATGCTTCTCTTTTTTATGCACTCATGCTATTTAAATGGGATTACAATCATATTTTTACAAAAGCGGGAAAATTAACTTAAACACTTGAAAATTAACAATTTATTGGAAACTTATTACTTAACAATCACAATACTGAATGAGTTTTGAATGTATTAATTTTCTTAATCTTTTCACAACCCTATCAGGCAACCCTATATGTTCTTCCTCATATTGATCAGACTCAGGGGACCATATGGGATGCTGGAATTCAAACTACAATCATTCTGCATCCAAGGCAAATGCTCTACCTCCATACTATCTCTCCGGCGCCACTTTTGTGGCTTTTTTTAAAGTGCTTTTTGGGTTTCCATGGTTATGGAAAAGTAACACTTTTTTCTTCCACTAAAACATATTGAAAATAAACATTAATAGGTCAGAGCAGTAATTTTGCCTTGCTCATTGCCCACCGGGGATTCTATCCCAACGCCCCATATGTCCCTAAGGCAAAGAGTGATCCCTGAGCAACAAAGACAAGGATAATTCCTGAACTCTACCAGTTACAACCTCTTAAAAATAATTATTCCCCTTAAAAATTAAATAAATATTGACCTTAAAATTTTTTCTAACTGGACAGAGGGGTGGCGCAAGTGGTAGGGAGTTTGCCTTGCACACAGTAACCTAGGACAAACAGTGGCTAGATCCCCAGGTATCCTGTATGGTCCCCCAAGCCAGGAGTAATTTCTGAGTGCATAGCCAGGAGTGACCCCTTAGCATCACCTGGTGTGGCACAAAAAACAAAAACAAAAGCAAATTCTTTTAACCATAATAAGTTACATACCTCAACTATAAATTTCTTATAATGAAGTCAATATGAAAAGTTGAATAAGTAATAGAAATATTGTTTAAGCCTTATCGATATTGAAACTGGAATTACAATATAAAATGTTTAAAAAGCTTTCCTTGTCCAGAAATTCTGAAATATACTGAAAACAAGGCGATTTCTTTTATTTATAGTAGTTTAGTAAAGATGATGTTGGATAGGATTTTACAAATATATATGACATATATAACTTGTATAAAATTATATGAATTTCTCTGAATGCAATATTTTTTCTTTGTTATCTTTATTTAAACACCATGATTACAAATATAATTGTAGTTGTATGATTACAGTCATGTAAAGAATACCCCCTTCACCAGTGTAGGATTCCCACCACCAATTTCCCAGTTCTACCTACTCCCCACCCCACACACACCTGTACTCTAGACAGGCTTTCTTTTACCCTCATTCATTCACATTGCTATGATAGTTTTCAGTGTAGTTATTTCTCTACCTCCACTTATCACTCTATGTGGCAAGCTTCATGTCATGAGCTGCACTTACATGGGAAGTTGGGGGGAAATAAGGATTGGGATTGAGACAGTAAAATCTTAGGAATGAGCTTTGTAGAGCAGTATCAAGATCATAATACAAAGGAGAAAAAATTTCCAGTGACTGTCCCAACATAAACCAGTGCTAGAATGGCCCACCCTCCTCCCAAAGCACATTCCAATTAGTGTAGGGAGAGGTATGCAGAAAGCTTGTTGACCCCTATAGAGTCCACCTAGACCAGTGCCCAGGGAAGGCCTGGAGTCAGGGGAAAAAGACAAGGATGGCTGGGGGCCTGCCAAGCCTCCCAGCACTCCCCAGGCTAGGGAGAAGGGCTCCGGTATGGGACCTCCCCAAACCCTATACCTGGCAAAAGCTGGTCTCCAGAATCAAAGAGAAAACCAGAAGTCAGATGTCTGCCTGCCCTCCTCCCCATGCACTGAATGCAATATTTTACCTTTAATAAAAACCAGTCATATTTTATTAACTTTTCCACATACTCATCCAATTAAAATCGCTATCACACTGTAATAGTTTGCTCTTTTTCTACAAATATAAATTAATTTTGTATAAATCTAGGTATTCATATGTCTAGAAATATGTCTACAAAATAAAAATAATTTTTCATGATTAGACCTCAAAAAAAGTTTTAATTTACCTCTAGTTGAAAACTATACAAACTTCCAAACTTAAATCTTATAAAAGGTAAGTGAATTGTCATGGCCATATATAGGACATGGACATAAACATAGAGTGAAATAAAAGTAGTATATTTGTGGAAATGAGTCCAAAAAGCATATGATAATTTAATTCACATAGAAATTGATAACTGGGGCCCGGGAGATATCATGGAGGTAAGGCGTTTGCCTTTCATGCAAAAGGTCATCGGTTCGAATCCCGGTGCCCCATATGGTCCCCCGTGCCTGCCAGGAGCAATTTCTGAGCATGGAGCCAGGAGCAACCCCTGAGCACCACCAGGTGTGACCCCCCAAAAAAAGAAATTGATAACTATATATTTTTTAAATATCTGCATAATAATGGAGAAATTGTCAGCTATTGTTTCTCTCTTATTAAAATATAGAACATCATTTAATAGGTATTATGAATTATCAAAGCTTCCATTATTTTATCATTGAAATTAGTGTTTTCTCTTTTGATGACTTTCTGTCTTGAAGTATGATTTTCAAAAGTGTACCAACTTTAATTTCTTCTCTTGACTTATCCTCCAAAGGTTACAAAGAGCTAAAAACAAAAGTTTTAAACATATATTATTTTTGATATATTTTTAGTTCAAATAATAAAGGAAGATATTACTGTGTCAAACTGAAAAATTTTTTCAATAATTTTAGCATTGAGGTAGAGGTCACGAATGATAATTAAGATGAGCATCCAACTGTGCTCATAAACATGAAATAGTTAAGCTCCCTTTATTGTATTAGTTTGAAAATGTGTCTTGCATTTAAAATCCAATTTTTTTCTCAATATGACTATAATACAATAATTTAATTTTTCCTCTAAGATCAAGTACCTTTCAAACTACAACATTTATTTTGAAGAATTTTGTTGCAAATTTTATAAATTATTTATAATAATATTATGATGTATAAATCATACTTTTATAAATATATAAATAATTATTTTAGTATATTTTAGTTCTTTATTACTTAATGTATCTTGGTGGTGGGAAAATTATAATTTAAGACTTGAATTTTCCATTTGTATTATTTTTTCTTTTTTCCTTAGACTGATACAACTGAAACTTTACTTTCAGATCCTGAGTCTCTAAAATATCCTACATAGAACCTTATTTTGGAAACTCAAAACATATTTAAGTGTAAATAAAAAATATATTCCAGTAAGGAAAATGAAGTATTTGACCTATTTCATATAAAATACTAACATACTATATGATTAATAAAGCATGTGAATCAATATACACTTATTGCTGGAACAATAAACACCCTCAAATAGCGAAAGCACTCCTTGGGCAAAGGAATATGGGAGGCATTACTTTCTCCAATATTAAACTGTATTACAAAGCAATAATTATTAAAACAGCAAGGTATTGGAATACACGGGCCCTCAGATCAGTGGAATAGGCTTGAGTACCCAGAGAATGCTCCCCAAACATACAATCACTTAATTTTTATAAAGGAGCAAAAATTCCTAAATGGAGCAAGGAAAGTCTCTTCAACAAGTGGTGTTGGCACAACTGGTTAACCACTTGCAAAAAAGCTAACTCAGACCCCCAGCTAGCACCATGTAAGAAGGTAAAATCCAATAGGATTAAAGAACGTTGATATCAGACCTGAAACCATAAGGTATATAGAACAACAAGTAGTAAAACACTCCATGACATTGTGTCTAAAGGCATATTTAAGGAGAAAACAGCACTCTCCAAACAAGTGGAAGCAGAGATAAACAGATGGGACTATATTAAGCTGAGAAGCTTCTGCAACTTCAAAGATTGTGCCCAGGATTCAAAAGCCACCCCCTGAGGAGGAGAAACTATTCACCAAATTCCCATCAGATAATGGGCTAATATACAAAATATACAAGGCACTGACAGAACTTTACAAGAAAAAAATATCTAATCCCATCAAAAAATGGGGAGAAGAAATTAACAGACACCTTGTCAAAGAATAAATACAGGGGCCAAGAGGTGGCGCTGGAGGTAAGGTGCCTGCCTTGCCTGTGCTTGCCTAAGACGGACCACATTTCGATCCTCCAGTTTCCCATATGGTCCCCCAAGCCAGGAGTGACTTCCGAACACATAGCCAGGAGTAACCCCTGAGTGTCACCAGGTGTGGCCCAAAAACCAAAAAAAAAAAAAAAGAATAAATACAAATGGCAAAAAGGCACATGAAAAAATGTTCCATATCACTATAAATCAAAACAACTATAATGTACCATCTCATGCCACAGAGATTGGTGCATATCACAAAGAACGGCAATAAGCAGTGCTGACGGGGATGTGGAGAGAAAGGAACTCTTATTCACGGCTGGTGAGAACGCTGTCTAGTCCAACCTTTATGGAAAGCGATATGGAGATTCCTCCAAAAGCTGGAAATTGAGCTCCCATATGACCCAGCAATACCACTCCTAGGAATATACACTAGGAACATAAAAATACAATACAAAAATCCCTTCCTCACACCTATATTCATTGCAGTGCTATTTACAGTAGCCAGACTGGAAAAAAACAAGATGCCCTTCAACAGATGAATGGCTAAAGAAACTGTGGTACATAAATACAATGGAATATTATGCAGCCATCAGGAGAGATGAAGTCATGAAATTTTCCTATACATGGATGTACATAGAATATATTATGTTGAGTGAAGTAAGTCAGAGGGAGAGAGATAGACACAGAATAGTCTCACTAATCCATGGGTTTTAAGAAAATTAAAAGGCATTTTTGCAATAATTCTCACAGGCAAATGAGAGGAGGGTTGGAAGGTCCAGCTCACTACATGAAGCTCACCACAAAGAGTCATGAGTGCAGTTAAAGAAATAACTACATTGAGAACTCTCACAACAGTGTGAATGAAAGAGGGAAGTAGGAAGCCTGTCTAGGGTACAGGTGTGGGTGAATGGGGAGGAGGGAGATTTGGGACATTGGTGATGGGAATGTTGCACAGGTGAATGGGGATGTTCTTTACATGACTGAAACTCAACTACAATCATGTTTGTAATCAAGGTGTTTAAAGAAAGATATTAAAAAGGAACACAATTATGAGGAACTTTGTAAATCACAATGATGTCAATAAAATTCTTTTAAAACATAAAAACATATATACACTTACTTTATTGCATTGCTGTTTACAAATGATTAAACAGAAACAAGAGAAATCAAACTAATGCTCTTATTTATCATAATAATAATTTTTATTTTGACCAAAGTAAATTACATATCTTTCACACATATCTTAGGTACACAGTGGCATTGAATCAGGGGAACTCCCACGACAAAAGTTGTCCTCCCTCCCCACCAACCCCCCGTTCCCAGCATGCACCACATATCCCCTTCCGTTACCCCCTGGGTTACTAGTATAAGTGGTCCCCTCTGTGTCTAGCTTGTTGTAAATTGGGTATCAATTCTGTTGTCTTTGGATTTGGTTTGGAGTAGGAGGTTGGGTCACACCGGACAGCGCTCAGGGATTACTCCTAGCTCTACTCTCAGAAATCGTTCCTGGCAGGCTTGGGGGGACAATATGGATGTCGGGATTTGAACCACCGACCTTCTCTATGCAAGGCAAATGCGCTACCTCCATGCTATCTCTCCAGCCCCAAGTCTGATCATTTTTTTTATTGCTACTTAGTGATCATACAACTATTTGGTCTTGGTACCCTCCATTGATTCCCCTCAATTTGTGAGGTGGAACATTATGATTCAAGTTATGTGGTTCTATTTGAAGAAAAGAAAAAATAAATGGGACAAAAATCAAACAAGCAAAAATGGGCAGAGTTCTTCTAGAGGCTATAAATTTCAATTTGAGAGAAGGGGAAAAAGGAAGAGAAGCACAACAATATAAAAAGAAAAATCAAACAAAAAATCCAAAAATCACCACAGCAATAAAGACAACCACCACACAATAACCACTGTCCTAAAACAAAGAAAAACAAATAACAAAACCAAAAAAAATTTTTTGTGCTGCTTCTTTTTTTTTCTTCCTGCGTAGGCACAGTAAATACTGGGGAGATTAAAAAAGGGAATTCCCTTGGCCTAAGTGATAGAGGGCTTGTCATGTGAATAACTACAGACTCTCTACATGCTCATTTACTTTCCCCTATGTCCTTTTGTTGTGTATGGAAACCTTCTGCTCCGTCATGTATGATAAAATATTCAAAGCCAAAGACCCAACCTCTTAAATCTTTGCAAGAATATCAGGGGCTGGAGAAATAGCATGGATATAGGGCATTTGCCTTGCATGCAAAAGGATGGTGGTTAGTGGTGGTTAGAATCCTGGCATCCCATACGCTCCCCCGAGCCTGTCAGGAATAATTTCTGAGCATAAGGCCAGGAGTAACCCCTGAGCGTAGCCAGGTGTGACCAAAAAAAAAGGCAAGAAGATCAGTGTAAAATATCGACATATACATGTGAACACTGTAAGTCTACAAAACTAGAGAGATTATTGTACTTTAAAGTAGATTGGATATGTCATATTATATGGAAAAACCACTAAGTACTCAAGTAATTAAAATTCTTTCTTATCATTTTGGATCAATTTTAAGAAAATATAACCTCCAAATCATATATTAAAACTCGATTCTTTTATGTTGTTTTTAATTTATATTACACAGGAAACATCAGTAAAGAAAAAAAGACAAGCAGATACAAAAATGAATATTTTGTATACAAAATATATATTATTTTATATATTTATATCCAGATATACACACATACATAGATATATATGTGTATATTTACCTCCTAAAAATAAAAGCAAATAAATGCCTGAAATTACAGAATCTTTAATAAAAATATCAATGGGAATAAGTTAATTTTTATTTGAGGATATATCAGTCTTTTATTATTGAAAGGAATAACCATGGTTTGTAAACCTATGAAGACCAGTTTCAATTAAATAAAAATTAATAAATTTAGATATTTGAGAAAGTGTCACCTTACTCTGTAGTTTTGGATATACAAAGTAGTCAAGTTTATATTTGATAAATGGCATTCAAGTAGTAGTAGTATTAATTAGATATAAAACAGTGATGTTATCAGAAAATGCCAGAATCCTGTCTGACAAATTGCTACATTGCCTGCAAATCCCTGACAGCTCAATTCCATGTTAAGGTATTTTCGCTAAAACAATGGCTTAATCACTCCAGTACAAGCAAGCCCACTATATTAACTGATAAGGCTTATGGTGTATTATCCCTTATCCCTAGCAGCAGCATATAGGTCAACCCATGACTCGGTGACTCTTAAGAATGTGCATCATAAATCCATGCTTAGAAAAAATTTTAGATTCAGCAATTGCTGCATTTCCCAGTGACTGCACTCACTTAAGAGTAGAAGAAACAGGGGCTGAGTGGTGGTGCTGGAGGTAAGGTGCCTGCCTTGCCTGTGCTTGCCTAGGACGGACCGCTGTTCGATCCCCCGGTTCCCATATGGTCCCCCAAGCCAGGAGCAACTTCTGAACGCATAGCCAGGAGTAACCCCTGAGTGTCACTGGGTGTGGCCCAAAAAACATAAAAAACAAAACAAAACAAAAAAAGAGTAGAAGAAACAACACCAATATTTTATGTGAATTTAGGTTAATTTATAAGTCAGTACTACCATCACTGTACCTCTTTCAGAATGCATAACTTAGGAAACTGCTAGAACAAAACTATTTTATGTGATATAAACAAAGGCCATGTTAATGCAAGGAAATCTAAGACTCATTCAAATAGAATGTTTTAAATTAATTTCTTTGCAATTACTCCTCTAAAATATATACTATTAAATTGCTAAATTTGAGTTATTGATTGGAATTATGAAAACCAATGTTGAAATGTTAGGACTTAAATACAGTGAATAAACTTAAAACTTTATCTGTGAACTATTAAAGTTGAATGGTAAGGAAATTTGTAGTCACTGGTAGAGAGATAGGGTCATGGAATTGTGGAATGGAAGTGGGAAACTGTATATTTAAAATCCTATTATAAACTATTTTGTAAATCATGCTGCCCAAGTTTAAAAAATGTTTTGAAGTTTCTCTAGATCAAACAAGTCATTTTTTTCAAAAGACTGATTATTTAACTTTATTTTTTATCAATTGCTTTAGCACTGTAGTTACAAAATAGTTCATTGTTGGGTTTCAGTCATACAATGTACACTATCCTTCACCAGTGCACCCTTCCCACCACTGATGTCCTCCTCCTTCCCTTGTTTCTAGAGAAGGCATTTTTTTTCTCTTTCTCTTCCTCTCTCTCTTTCCCTGTTGGCACTGTGGTCTGCACTTTGTTCAGTGGAAAGGTGTCATGTGTGAAAGGCTTTGGGGACTGTTGGTCTTGACACCTCGGCCCTCCCACATGCACCTCGCCCCCACCACCACCACCACCACCTTGAAGCAATACCCCTTTTTGCATAGGCACATTAAAATGGGAAAGGTTAATAGACGCAAACAAGTTCTTATCTAATAGAGATAAGAACACAATTTTTTTATACTGCAGTGGGACCTTACACCCTAAACACTTGGCATAGTGACTTGACCTAGACTCCAGTTGATTGGACATTGACTACCCTGAACTATGGATGCCACCTACGGAAACCAACATGGGTTTCTACATCAGCACCTGGAACATAAATTCTACCAAGGAAGGCCCCACTACCACCATGGCACTGACTTACTCCAAAAACAGTTTTTATGTCACCCTGACAACAGGGCAACAGCAACAGTCTGCTTTTAGGGCAGGATCCTCTGCAATGCTAACTTATGTGAGATGGAACCAGAAGACACTACACACCGCTCGGACTTCGACATAGGATACAGAGAGCAGGAGAATCTATAACTACAGAACCTGACAGCAACAACTGTAATGTGGAGAGCTGACCACCAAGAATGACTTTGGGGTTGGACAACCTAGTATGTCTGGAACCTTGAGTTGGTCTTATGCCAAAATACTTCGGGTGTAAAATCTCCCTGTCTTTATGCCAAAGGCTATTATTCTTCCCAATTCCTTCCATATATTAATATGCCTGTGCAAACTACATCACACACACACACACACACACACAGTTTT
>PVKC010035469.1:0-13455 GCA_004027635.1 Crocidura indochinensis | reverse complement strand
AAAAAAAAAAAAAAAAAAAAAAACAGAATACACATTCTTTTCAAGTGCACATGGAGCTTTCTCTAGAATAGACCATATTTTATGGCACGAACCTAACTTAATAAAGTCACAAATAAAAGAATTATACCGGGGCCGGGCGGTGGCGCTGAAGGTAAGGTGCCTGCCTTACCGCGCTAACCTTGGATGACCGCAGTTCAATCCCCCGTGCCCCATATGGTCCCCCAGGCCAGGCCAGGGGAGACTTCTGAGCGCATAGCCAGGAGTAACCCCTGAGCATCACTGGGTGTGGCCCAAAAACAAACAAACAAACAAAAAAAAAAGAATTATACCAAGCACCCTATGAGACTGCAATGCCACAGAGATCAAGGTTGATTGTAAAAAGAAGATGTGGAGAAAATCTAACACCTGTAGTCTAAACAACATGCTGCTCAGCAACAACTGCATTGAAGAGAAAAGCCAGGAAGAAATAGAGATTCCTTGAGACAAATGATAATGAAGAAACAAAAAGCCAAAATCTATGGGCTACAGCAAAAGCAGTAATTAGGGAAAACTCATAGCAATAGGAAAAAAATTAAATACAAAATAAGCAACCAAAATGCCACCTTAAATATGTGGCAACTGCAAAGGAACCCAAGCATAAGCAGAAAAAAAGAAATAATACAAAACTGGAGAAGAAATCAATAATATAGAAACAAAGAAAATATAAAGAATTGATCATACCAGGAACTGTTTTCTTGAAAGAATAAACAAGATAAACAAACGAATGGCAAGACTCACATAAAAAAATTAAAATACTCAAATAAATTGGATCATAGATAAAGAGGGGAGACTACAACAGAACCCCAAGAAATCCAAGACATCATGAGGACTTATTATGAACAACTATACTAAGTTAAGCTACAGAACCTAGAAGAAATGGACAGATTTCTGGAAAAATACAATCTCCCAATACTAAATGAGGAGGAAGTAGAAAGCCTAAACAGGCCAATCACATCTAAGGAAATTGAAACAGTAATTAAGAAACTCCCCAAGAATAAAAGACCAGGAACAGACAGTGAATTAACAGGTGAATTTTATCAAACATTCAGAAAGGAGTTACTACTCGTAATCCTTATAGACTCTTCCAAAATGTTTAAAAGGTGAGAATTTTCCCTAATACCTTTCTAAGCTTAAATATCATGCTCATTTCCAAAGCTTACAGAGATACTACCAAGAAAGAAAACTACAGACCGATCTCACTAATAAATATTGCTGCAAAAATCCTTAACAAAAATCTTAGTAAACTAAATCCAACAACATATGAAACATATTATGCATCATAACCAAGAGGGTTTCATCCCAGGCATGCACGCATGGTACAATAAAAGCAAATCAATCAACATCATACACTATATCATTAAAAGGAAGGGTAAAATCCACATAATAATACCAATCAAAGCAGAGAAAGCAATTGACAAAATCCAACACCCATTCATGATAAAAAAAAATCCCTCAGCAAAATAGGTGTGGAAGAACCGTTTCTCAAGATAGTAACAGATACCTATAAAAATCCCACAGCCAAAACTATACTTAATGGCAAAACACTGAAAGCATTTTCAATAAGATAAGGCACTAGGCAAGGATGTCTTCTATCTCCACTCTTATTCAAGATAGTATTAGAGGTCCTAGCAATAGCAATTAGACAAATCAGACAAAAGAAGGAAATTAAAGAAATACAAACCAGAAAAGATGAAGTCAAACTATCCCTATTTGCAGATGACATAATGATATACATCAAAGACCCTAAAGAGTCCAGAGAAAATTTCCTAGAAACAAACTAATTAATGAAAGTGACTAGATACAAAGTCAATACACAAAAGATAGTTGCATTCCTTTATATAAATGATGACCGACCCAGCATTTCATATGGTCCCCCAGTAACAATTTCTTAATGCAGAGCTAGGAGTTGAGCATCATCAGGTGTAGCCCAAAAACCAAAAAAAAAAAAAAAAGAAAATTAAAATAGTGTACAAAACTATTAAGTATCTATAAATCAACCTAACAAGAGAGGTAAAAGATCTATATCAAGAAAACTTCAAAACACTTCAGAAAAAAATTGAAGACATAAGGAACTAGAAGTATATTCCATGATCATGGATTGGAAGAATCAATATTATCAAAATGACCATCTCTACCTAAACTTCTATATATATTCAATGCAATCTCGATTCAAATTCATGTTAAGATTCTTTAAAAACTTAAAATAATCAATTATAAGATTTGTGTGGAACCATAAAAGACCTAGGATAGTCAAATCAATATTTAAAAAATTAGAAGGTAGGAGGCATCTTATTACCTAATTTAAAGCTCTACCAAAGGAGCCATAGTGATCAAAAACAGTATTGGGTCAGAACAGAATATCCAGTGACAAATTCCAAGTATATGGTCAACTAATCTTTAGCAAAGAAGCCAAAAGTTTGAAATGGAATAAAGACAGACTCTTCAACAAATGGTGTTGGAACAGCTGGATGACCACATTAAGGAATTAAAGATTGATCCTTATCTCACAACTTACACAAAAATCAATTCAAAGTAGATTAAAGACATTGAGATAAGAACTGATCTATAATTCATTGAAGAAAACATAAGCAGAACACTCTAAAACTAAGACAGCAAAGAAGCTTTCGATGATAGAATGTTATAGCATCAAATGCATTGAGTTATAGCATGAAGTCTAAATAAATTGGACAACATCAAACTAAAAAGTTTCTGCATGGCAAATGAAACAAGGGCCAAAATTACAAGACAGTTAACTGAATGAAAGTAAAATTTTGCACTCCACACATCAGATAAAGGTTTATTATCTAGATTACATCACAAAGTACCAACAAAGGTTAACTCCAGAAAATCTAAAAACCCCATCAAAAAAATGGGGGGAAAATTAACAGACACATCTCAGAAGAAGACCAATAGATGGTCAACAAACACATGAAAAAATGCTCATCATCAATTATCATTAGGGAAGTTCAAATCAAGACAACAATGAGGGGCCAGAGTGGTGGTACAGGGCTTTCTTTTGTGCACTAGCCTAAGACAGATCATGGTTCTATCTGCCGTGTTCCATATGGTCCCCCAAGTCAGGAGCAATTTCTGAGCACATAGCCAGGAGAAACTCAGGAGCATCATAGGATATGGCCAAAATAACAACAACAACAACAAAGACAACAATGAGATGTCATTAGTGAGGATGGCACTTATCAAAAATACTGAAAATGACCTCTATTGGTGTGGATGTGATGAGAAAAAATTCTGATTCAAATGCTGTTATAAATGCTTCCTGGTTGAAACCCTATGAAAAACAGTATGGAGGGTTCTGATTAAACTCAAAATTAAGGTCCAATATGACCCAGTTATCCCTATTTTGGGTATTTACCCCCAGGACAGAAAAAATTCATCCAAAAGGATGTATGCACACTGCTATTCATTGCAGCACTCAGTACAATAGCTAAGACTTGAAATTAGCCTAGATGTCCAATAAGACAGGTGGATCATGAAGATGTTACATATACACAATTGAATACTACATAGCTATAAGGAATGATGCAATCATGCAATTTTTAGCAATGTGGATAGAACTAAAATATATTATGTTAAATTAAATAAGGCAGAAGAAGGAAAAATACAAAATGACATCACTTATATGTGGTATTTAGAATAACTGCACGAAGAAATACAATGGTCTAAATGGTAGTTATTTTGAACACTATTAACTTCAGAGTATAGCAAGGAGAAAGAAAAAATTGAATGGAAGAGAAAAATAGAAAAACTTATATTCTTTTTTTATACTTCAGACACCTGCAACAATGGATTTACATTAGATTGAGTGGGTGTTCAGTTAACTGTTCTTTATAGATGTCTATATAAAGTTCAATGTTTTTATTCAAAGAACAATTGCAGAATGTGTTTTGAAGCCATGGACTCTCCCTACAGTGCTAACTATAAGAATGTTTTAGTATCCTAATTTTAATATGTATATAAAACTCTTTAAGCTTCTTGTTCACAGTGGTCTTGGATATATAGGTTGGTCACTCTAGTTTCTCATTCAGTGCTATATTATATCAAATTTCAAATATAGGAGCCAGAGTGATAGTGCAGTGGTAAGGCATTTGCCTTGAAAAAGCTAAACTAGGCCTTGGTTCGATCCCCCCAGGGTCCCATATGGTCCCCCAAACCAGGAGCGATTTCTGAGCATGTAGCCAGGAGTAACCCCTCAGTATCACCAGGTGTGGCCCAAAATACCAAAAATAAATAAATAATTCCAAATATAGTATGCATTATGATAATATATTGACAAATATCCTAATATATTCATTTTTCATATTATTATGCCTGCTAATATGATCTAGTATTTAGGTTCACAAATTTCATTGGAATAGGCAACTGCATGCTACAGACTCTTGCTACAGTGCTCATTGAGTATATTTTTGCATTTTAGTTTCAACTCAAGCTAGTTTACTATTATATCATAATTTTCATGTTGTCAATTTATTTTCAGGAAGGGAACCTGGATGCTAAAGACCCATCAGATGATATTTTTTGGTGCAAAGTCCTCTTTTACAGTGCTTATTACTATATTATTTAGTATTTTAGACTCAAAAATTATGTTTGTTTTAAGAATATTTTATGTGCACTCTAACCCAGAAAGCTTTTTCTCAACAAAGTTTACCCTCACCAATTATGATTTACCTAGCAATTGGAAAACCTTTTCATCTAACCTGCCGGCTTTACATTCTTTAAGTGCTCTGACTCATTCTGCCTGTGTCAGTTTTTCAACTGCAACCTATTGGTTGAACTTCATTGTCTGTCCATGTGTGTGTGAGTGTATGTATAGTGAACACCTTTATGTATGTATGTCTGATGTCCATCTATATGGTACATAATATCTATGTTGTATACAGTCCTTTCCTCTGTTATATATAACCCTTCCTTTTTCCCCTCCCCTGCTTACCACTTTACAAATCCTTTTCTATCCTTTCTCTCACACCTAATCTGTTATTTCTCCTTACTTAACCATTTTTACCCTCAGTTCTTAACTCCTCAGGAATAGGAAAGTTCCCCTCACCCCAACCCACTGCCAACCAGCTCCCAATGTGAAAGGATAACCTTTTGCTTCTTGGGCCACACCCAGTGCCGCTCAGGGGTAACTCCTGGCTATGTGCTCAGAAATATTCATATGGGACGCCGGGGTCCATCCTTGGTTAGCGCATACAAGACAAAAGCCCTACTGCTTGCACCACTGCTATGGCCCTCATTTCATTCATTTTTATCTTGCTCGTCTGCACCTCTACCCAGTAATGAATAAAATAGTCCTGGGGAATATAAAGCAATTCCCTAGTCTACGTGTAAAAAACCTATAGGTCTATAATCTTTAGAAAGTAAATGTCTTTTTTAATGATAGTCAGCCTCAAACATCATACTACTGTTTTTATTATATTTTTCATATAGTCAGTGAACTTTCTACTCCATTCTTTTTCTTCATCCATATAATTTTAAGACACAGGAATCTTCACATACTTCACATTTTTAAGACACTGGCCATGGGTTTCTAGTTATCCAGTTCTCTTCAATCTAATTCAATCTTTTCAAGTTATTGTTGTTTCCTCTTTGTCATCGTTGTCATTAAGAAGCAGAAGAGTGGGCTTCCAAGTGGTCATCAGGAGCTCCAGGGACTCTTCCAGGCAATTCTCAGACAACCTAGTTGAGTTCAATGTGAGGACCTGAGGATGCAGTGATACTTAAGCCTTGCACTATAGGAATATAGCCCCCTAACACACTATCTCTCTAGCCCCCTGACCTTCCCATTTGTAGCTGAATCTTTTTCTTTTTACTCAAAAAAGGTCAGTGTTGGGCCAGAGTAATAGCACAGCAGGTAGAGCATTTGCCTTGCCCACAGCCTACCTGGGTTTGATGTTAAGCATCCTATCTGGTCCCCGAGGCTGCCAGAAGTGATTTCTGAGCACATAATCAGGAATATCCCCTGGTAGCTACCAGGTGTGGCCCAAAAACAAGCAAAAACAGTGTTTTTGTTTATTTTTAGAAGGTCAGGCTTAACTTAATTGGCTTTCATAATCTTTGCTAAGTGGTATCATCCCACCTGATCAACTTGATTTATCAAAATTATCATGGCTCTAATCGGATCCATCATTTCATAATCCTAAAATCTTCCCTTTTATTCCCTGTCACATCTGTAACTCCAGACAATGTAAAATGTATTTTTCCTGAAAAGTATGCTGGGATTAGAAAATACATTAGTGAATGTTAAGTGATGGCAGTGATAATTATAAATGGTTCACTAAAAGTAAAATTTGAGTAGTGAATTGAGAAAATAGTTTGTTTAAATTCAATTAGTTTAGTTAGTTGTAAGAAACTGTTCCTTTATAGATAATGAAGTAACCATGAGAAAGTGTTTTTCTTTTCAAAATGCGTGCTTATGGAAACTCATTAAATAACCCAAAGCAATCTCTAACATAATGGCTCTTAAACTTTAGTCAACAGCAAGATCTCTTGGAGGGTTTTTAAAAATTTCAGAGTTGGGGGCCTGAGAAATAGCACAATGGTAGGGTGTTTGCCTTGCAAGTGGCTGATCCAGGACGTACCTCCGTTCAACCTTGGTTTGATCCCTGGTGTCTCATATGATTTTTGCTTTGAGGGCCACACCCAGAGATGCTCAGGGTTACTCCTAGGTATGCACTTAAATATCGCTCTTGGCTTGGGGGACCATATGGGATGCCCAGGGATCAAACCATGGTTAGCTCGTGCAAGGCAGAGGCCCTACCACTTGCACCACCGATCTGGCCGCTACATGACATTCTTTATATAACAACTAGTGAAGGGAAATTGATACTGGTGGTGGGATTGGTGCTGGAATATTGTATGCCTGAAACTCAGCTATGAATAACTTTGTAAATCATGGTGACTTACTAAAAAAAATTATAGTTACATTGTCTGCCAAATGTGGTTAATTATAACATAGATTCTACTGCTGGATATTTGAGGTTTTATTTACGAGGGAGTGAAATGAGTAGTCTAAATTTTACCTGAGTAACTAATACAGCTAATTCAGAACACATAATCAAGGATTAACCTGAAGCTATCTCCAATTAAAGCTGGACTGTAAGACAGTCAGAAAATGCTAACTAGGAAACTTCTCTGTCATAAAACCATACATCTCTCTATGCCAGTGTCTTCTATATGTGTGGATAAAATTATCATAGCTTGGCATAACTCAGTAGAATCTTTCCTTAAATAAAGTAAGTATATGTGTATATCTTTGCCTATAGATGCTTGCTTTATATATGTAATTGCTATGATTATATAGCATCTGATTCAAATTACTGTTAATGATATTATGTATATAATGTTCTATCACCACCCCACCTTCATCATTAGACTGTCTGATTCCTTCCCCTCTTGTCTCAAGGTCCCCTCCCAAATACTCCCTCTACCCCTGTCCTGAGCTTGGTAAACCGAGTTCTGTAAACCAATTATCTTTGCCCATTTATTATTTCAATTTAAAGAAAAATTTTTATTGTGATCAATGTGAATTACAAATTTTTCACAGTTATATCAAAGGTACATAGTGACAGTGAATTAGGGCCATACCCACCACCATTGTTGTCTTCCCTCCACCCTGTTCATTTGTTATTTCATACTATATTTTTTGTGACATATGAGAGAAATCATTTTGTCTGTCTCTTTTCTTGTAGTTTACTTTACTCAGGATGATACATATATACACGCATATATATACAATATGCATATAAGTATACATACTCACAATATATATACATATATACACCACAATATATATACACACACACACATATATATATATATATATATATATATATATATATATACACCTCCCCCCACAATCACTTTATTCAGTTATCTGTTCTTGGACAAAAAAATTCAAGAAGGAAGATACAGGAGAGACTGTTTCCAGAATAAGCAAATATATATTGTCACCACTATGTACGAAGCAGACATTACATTAAAGTTGGTTTTGTTTTAAAGTTATATAGACAACTATTGTCACTGATCTTTTTGAACTGGCTTTTTTTTTTTTTTTTGGTTTTTGGGCCACACCCAGTGACGCTCAGGGGTTACTCCTGGCTATGCGCTCAGAAGTCGCTCCTGGCAGGCACGGGGGACCATATGGGGAACCGGGGGATCGAACCGCAGTCCATCCTAGGTTAGCGCAGGCACCTTACCTCCAGCGCCACCGCCCAGCCCCTGAACTGGCTTTCAATACAATATACCAATGTTTTTCTATTCACTATCTATTAAAAAACCAAGGATTTTGTTCCTTCAACTCAAATCTTTTCTTCTATCCTTCAGAAATATCTTGGGGGCCCGGCGATGGCGCTGGAGGTAAGGTTCCTGCGCTAACCTAGAACGGACCGCGGTTCAATCCCCGGTTCCCCATATGGTCCCCCGTGCCTGTTAGGAGCGACTTCTGAGCGAATAGCCAGGAGTAACCCCTGAGCGTCACCGGGTGTGTCCCAAAAACCAAAAAAAAAAAAAAAAAAAAAAGAAATATCTTTATTTTTGTGAACAATATATGATATAAATTGGCTAGGAAAATAATGCCTATTTACTAATAAGGAATGTTGAGATGAAAAGTGGTAATTGGGGGTTGGAGTGGTGGCACAAGCCATAAGGTGTCTACCTTGCACCCGCTAGACTAGGATAGACAGAGGTTCAATCCCCTGGTGTCCCATATGGTCCCCCAAGCCAAGAGCAATTTCTGAGCGCATAGCCAGGAGTGGACCCTGTGCATCATCCAGTATGGCTGATAAACAAACAAAAAAAAAAAAAACGTGGTGAATGTTCCGAGGTTCATTTCTCTCTTTCTCTTTTTCTTTCTTTTTCTTTCTCTTTTTTCTTTTTTTTCATTTATTTCTTTTTCCTTCTCCCCTTTTACTCTTTCTTCTTCTTTCTCCTCCTCAGAATTATTTAAATAATGATTAGCCCTAGACAATGCTGCCTTGCCTCTCAAAGGTCTTAAGAATGAAGAAGGAAAGCTAAAGTATTTTTCTTCAGAAAGATATTGGTGTTTAGTCTTTATGGTGTGCTATTTGTTAGTTTATTAAACTGTGGGTCACAACTTCTATGGGTCACTTAGCTGAATAACTGGATACATTTTTATGATTTATTATAAATAATGAATTGCACACCTAATTTTATGGGTCTTGTTATGTTTTTCTTGTATCCATCATGATTTACAATTTTAAAGTACTATCAATGGTATGGTTTAATGAATATAGCATTTTAAAAGCATACTACCACTGGTGTTTGTTTCCTTCACCTTTGTTTCAAAGCCCCCCCTCCAATAATCCTCTTTGCCTAAAACTCCTCTTCTACCACAGCCAATGTCTCTGCACTTGCCGTTGTTGCATACCTAAACATTTTTTTGTCAACAATACCTTTCACCTGAGAAATTTTTATTCGACCTTGGGTCTCTTGCAAAAACTTATTTACAAAAAGCTGTAGAAATGGTTCAATGTGTTGGAGTTTATATTATGTATGTAAGATGCGTGGACTCAATTCCCAAACTGTACAGTTCCCTTAACCGTGCAGAAGTCACAAAGGACTGACTTCTGATTAGTAAGCCAGGAGTAGGCCCTGAGAGTCATTGGATATGGTACCAAACAAAAACTTATAAAGCCCTGTTCTAGATAAATTCTGTATTTTCTTTTTAAAGAAAGTTTTTCTTATGGCACCAGGATTTACAAAATCATTCAGAGTTGAGTTTCAGTCATATAATGTCTGGGTGTCAATCCTACCACCATTGTCAATTTCCCTCCTCCAGTTTTTAAATTTTCAGTTTGGTTGCTAAAGCTTGGTTCTTCTGCTTTCCATTTTTGTCAATTCCATGATTTAGATATAGATATATTGTACCACTACACTGCAGATTTGTTGGAGTAATTCTGGCTTCTGGCACCTCCTGTCTACCTCTTTTTACTTTTCCCTTCAGTTTCTTTATTTCCTTATTCTTTTCTTTTTATTTTGTTTGGTTTTGGTTTTTGTTTTTGGGTCACACCTGGTAACAATCAGGGGCTACTCCTGACTATGCACTCACTTGTATAGAGGAGAGAATTAGTACATTATAATGCATCCTATAGTAATTTCAAGTTAGTCAAAACCTCAGGAAAATTTACTTATACTTCTTACTTTATAAATAAACTGAATGCCAAAATGTTTATACTTGTGTTTCTGGTCCCAGAGTATTTGATTGCATTTAAAACTAAGGTTTCTACCTTACAATTAAGGTAGAAATTTATATTTAAGGTACCTTAAAATTCAAGGTACCTTAAAATATAAATAATTAATTTATATTAATAAAATATGTCTTCATGTAAACAGCAAAACACTTTTTATCGTGCTCTAAGCAAGGTTAAGTCCCTAAACCTGCTCCATGAGAAACATTCCATTATCAAAGAGACACATAAAATATGTTCCTCTCAGGGGCCGAAGCCATAGCATAGCAGGTAAGGCCTCACATGGGGCCAACCAGGTTCAACCCCCAGCATCCTATATGGTCCCCAAGTCTGCCAGGAGTAATTTCTGAATGCAGAGCCAGGAGTAACCCCTGATCACCACTGGGTGTGACCCAAAAGCAAAAATAAAAAAAAAAAAAGAATATGTCCTCTTAGATACTTACAATGCTCATTAGTTTCTAAAGATATCTATTAATGAAAAACTTTTTTAATTTAGTTAACTCTGGAATTTGCCACATTCCAAACTCAGAATCCAACAACATTACACAAACTTATAAGAAAAATGTTGGCCCCTAATGTTTTTTAAATGTTGTTATTGTTAGGGGTCAGAGAGATAGCATAGCAGTAAGGACATTTGCCTTACATGTGGCCAACTAGGCTTCCATTCCAGCATCCCATATGGTTCTCCTGAGTAGGAGAAATTCCTGAGCATAGAGCCAGTAGTAACCCTTAAACATCACTAGGTGTGGCCAAATATTCAAAAGTTAATTAATTGAATAATTAATTAAAATGTTGTTGTTCTAATTTCGGCGAGATAGTGTTATATGGCATTTGTAGTTTAGGCAACATAGTGTTAAAGTAGGGCCAGAAACATAGGGCACTTTGCCTTTCATGCAAAACAACCCAGGTTTGATTCTCAGCATCCTATATAATATTCTGAGTATTATAGAGTAATTACAGAGCATCACTGGTTGTGGCCAAAAAAACAAAATAAACAAAACCAAACAAAATGATAGTGCTAAAGCAAATGGCCGCAACTTCCTAAGTACCTCCCTACCTGATTGTTTTTGTGGGTTTTGTTTTTTTACCTAGTTATCTTGGTAGTGTCACTCAGAGCTGAATATCGGATATGGTAGACCTTCATTCATTTGATGAATTCCTTTCAAACTCTCCCAAATCTGGCTGTACAAATTCTGTGAGTTCTTTTCTACAGAAATAATTACTGTTCCCTCCTACTAGTTTGGGGGAACAAATAATCTTTATTTCTTAGATCTTTCTGACCCACCCAGAGAGATCCACAAAAGATGCTACAACAAAGGGGAGACTTAAGAATCAGCTGCAGGTCCCCTATAAAAGCAATCCTCTGAAAGAAAGGAGGTGGGTATTGTTGTTTTTTTACAGTGTTTTTACCAGGTTAATTAATTGCCTCAAGTCTAGGAGAACCACTTTTAAGAGGCAACACCAGTTACATTCTTCAAGCCTAAAAACCCAAGCAAACAGAAATAGGAAAGAGAGAACATGATTACTATTCAGGTTGGGTTGAACATTTCTAAGGATCCTTTAATGAAAAGGAATGTTTCAAAGAGCAGCGAACTAGCCAACTCTAAAAACCTTTTATTCGGTATTAATGAAAAAGAACGCTGAATTGCATGGCATGAGCAAAAGTCTTTTTCTCAGCTAAATAGAAAGTGTTTAGAAAAAAATTCTCTGTCAAGGTTTTCTTCTATCTTTGTAGGTTTGTGCCCGAGCTGCTCTGAGAAAAAAAAATTTTTCTAAAACCACGGGTAGCTTTGCTACCCATGAAAAGCAAGGGGGAAAGGGACAGTTAGGACAGAAAATACGCCTTGATGTTCTAATTGGGCAATCCTCTCCAAACCAGTGTTGGGCTTTTGCAAAGCTATTATGGATTAGTTATCTAGATAACAAAATTCAAAACACTCAATATAAGGCATATGTTAGTGAAATTTTTGAAATACCTTTGTGTGAAGGAAGGTAGGAGTCTTTCGTTTGAAAATAAAGGGAATTTCAGGTGAACTGTGAAAATAAAAGACCATTTGGAGTTCTTTGAGACTTTCTCCTGCAGCAAACCAAATAAAATTAAATATTTAATGAAATCTCTGTCTAAGTCTAACCAATGCAGGAGGAAAAAAAATGCCAAGATGGTTTTTAAACATAATCCTTAACCTTAGGTCAGTCACGCAGGGCTATTGCTAATGGGGTGGCAAGGAAAGCAGAAAAGAGTTTATGCAAATTTAAAATACAATAGTGTGTCAAATGTACTTTTACCCACTCTCGTCTGCATTAGCCAACTAAAGACTTCAAATTGACTAATGCCTTAGGTGGGTGGAGTAAAAAACAATGAATACAATTTGCATTAGTATTAGAAGGTCTGCTTTATAATGTTGTTGGTGGTTTTATTTTATATTTGGGATCACACCCAACTTTTGGGGATTTAATCCTGGCTTAGTTCCAAAGACCAGTTGGAATGCAGGGGTTCAAAAATGTCCATGTGCAAAGTACAAGCCTTACTGGATAGTCTTTCCCACTGGCCCTAAGGTCTGCTTTTCTTTTCATGCTCTGCTCTATTATTTTTTTAATAATAATTAAAACAACAGAAAATAAAGAAAATAGACAAAAAGATTTAAAGCTCACAACATCCAAAACAATCTAGTCAGAAAGGAAGAACAGGGGCCAGAGCAGTGGCACAAGTGGTAGGGTATTTGCCTTGCATGCACTGACCTAGGACAGACCGAGGTTCAATCCTCTAGTGTCCCATATGGTCCCCCAATCCAGGAGTGATTTCTGAGTGCAGAGCCAGGAGTAACCCCTAAGTGTCACTGGATGTGCCCCCCCCCAAAAAAGAAAAAGAACAAAAGAAAGGAAGAACAGTTTATTTTGATGCATTATATAAAATTCTCACATGAGTTCCTCCTTTGGGGGGGTGCCACACCCAGCTCCGCTCAGAGGTTGCTCCTGGCTCTGCACTCAAAAATCTCCACTGGCAGGCTCAGAGGATCATATGGGATTCCAGGAATCAAACCCGGGTTTGTCCTGGGTCAGCTGCATACAAGGCAAGCACCCTACCACTGTGCTATCACTCCAGGTTCTAATTTCTCCCTTTGTGGGTCTCTTCAACAAGACTTCTTGGCAACACTGGAATCCACTAACATCTTAAAACTCAACCCACTGGGGT